>CAJDSM010016968.1:5719-17581 GCA_903981925.1 Ostrea lurida | reverse complement strand
CATCAATGTTTCACAAACACATCTTGTTTAAAATCCAAGTTTTGGTGAAGAAAGTGCAAGAGTACTGTAGATGTTACACTCTCTACTAAATCATAACAACTTTTAATCTCTTTTCTTGAACTCCACAGGGCCTGGCCTTGCATTTGTTGCCTATCCTGAGGGAATTGCAAAGTTGGCAGACCCATGGCCACCCATTGTCGCATTCCTGTTCTTTTTCATGATTTTCACTCTTGGACTGGACAGTCAGGTAGGGAAGTCTTTCCATTCAATTCCATTCACACTAAAGTTATTTGACCCATATACCAATCATTCTTAAAGGAAAATTTCCTTAATTATTTAAGGTGAAATGCTACACCAGAGAAAATTTGACGTGGATGAAAAATTGAGAATATGTTAAACCATATTTTGAAAATAAAAAAATTCAAATTCACTCTATTTCGTCAAAAAATGCAATTTTAGAAGAAAACAATTTGAAAAAAATTAAAACCCCTGCTGGAATCAAACCTGCGATCTGCAGTTCAGAAGCATTGTGCTAACTTACTGAGCTACTCAGCTAGGCATTTAAATTTGAAATGAATTAACATATAACCCTGACAGTGATATTTTCATCCATGTTTCGAACGGAAGTCAGCCATTATGACGATGGCTCATTCCCCCTTAAGGACTATATGAAATGTAAATGTGATTAATATTCTGTCAAACAAAAAGTTTATATTGTTTCAATAGTTTGCCATGATGGAAACCGTCATAAGTGGTTTCTCAGATGTCTTCCCTCGCCTGCTGAGAAAACACAAGACCCTATTTACATTCATAGTCTGTATGATTGGGTTTGTACTGGGAATTCCTCAAGTCTGCAAGGTAGGAATATCAATTTATCTCAAGACAAGTACACCAAAAAATCAACTGTGTCAAATATAAAAATTACCAAATCTGTGTAGAAAAGAGTTACATGTACCATGTATCTATCTACTTGCAAAGGTTTAATATACAATTTTGTCAGTAAATTAGTATTTCACTGCATCAGTGATGTGTGTTTACTTTGACTACAATAAGGACAGTAGTCGTGTTTATTGTCAATCCTATGAAACTACAACTATCAAGGAACATAGTTGCCATCAAAGACAATGACAACTGCATTGTTTGAATAGCCAGTAAATGCTGGTGTTTTATTACACTGAATATCAACCAACCATAAAATAATTCCTTCAGGGCATATTTGAAATTGAGGCACATTTTGTTCAAATCTAGTCACTGACTGTTTTCCCACAAAATGAAATATCTCATTATCACGAGATAATAAGTTGTGCACACCAGATAATATCTTGTTATCATGAGATAATATCTCATTATCACGAGTTACTAAGTCATGCACATGAGATAATATCTCATGATAACGACAATTTTTTTTCCAAAAAATATATTGCTTGTCCTAAATATACCACCGCAACGTCACAATAATATGCTAGAAACATGCTTGACCATAAGTGTTACCAGTATATTGTTTCAAGACTAGTCTTCAAAATGCTTATCAGCAGCAGAACATTAGTTAATCTACTCATGATTCATTTGTAAAGGTGTAATGAAAATACCTCTCAGTACTGCTTGGGAATGATAGTTAACTTTTTATCTTTAGGGTGGAATATATGTTCTAACATTAATGGACTGGTATTCTGGAAGTTACAACTTGATGATTGTCAGCTTGTGTGAACTAATTGCCTTATGCTACGTATATGGTAAGTAATCACATATCAGTCTTTTTTTTAAAGAACTTTTTAAAAAGCATACTTCAGATAAGTACTGTTTTAAAGCTGAACTGCATGCAGTACAAAAAGTTAATTTGGTTACATTATTTTTTTTAGGCAATCCAATATAGCCCCCCCCCCTCCCTCCATTTAAAATATATAATTTAGCTGTGTAAATTATCTATCATTCAACAAATAAAATCTCTGTACACTAAAGTAAATCAGGACTAATTCTCCTAGCATCAATACAATGGAATTTTGTCAATTATAACTGATTCCTCTTTTCATGCTGTGAAGACCAAAATCAGTGCTTTTAAAAGAGGGAATAAAAAGATATTTATACCACCTCTCCGAAGGAGTTAATACTGTTTTACCCTTGTCCATCAATGTCATTCCGTCGATCACATATTTTTTCATAACATAATTTTCAGCAACTACATGTATACACCACAGGCTACTAATATTTTGCATGAAGCTTTATATAGGTATGGTGTATTGTGGGATGCATTTTCAGATTCATTGGACATCTTCCTGTTTGCCAAGAACTTGGAATTATGTACAACGATATTGACTGCTTCAAAAAGTTTAGAGTGGGGGTATCACTAGTGAGCATTGGCTCACAGATTCCCTGTTTAAAACATCTGTTGATTCCACTGAAATTTATGATAGATCCCTTTAATTTCAATTCTCCAAACCTATTTTAGCAATAAATGTTACAATGAAGGTCAGGAAAAGTAATGTGGTTTCAAACCCATGTTTCACAATAGCCAGCATAACTCCATTAAAACTAAACAAACCAGCACAAAACTCAGATTTGATCTGTAACTCATTACTATACACCTGCATACAAAAATCAGTTCAGTATCTCATAGTGTTAGACGAAAATTCTGGAAACTGATCTTAACAGTAATTTTTCAAAGTTGAAGGGGCACAACTCCATCAAAAATCAACAAACTGGCACAAAACTCAAACTTGATCTGTAACTTATTTTAATATACACCACTACACAAAAAATCAGTTCAGTATCTCAAGGGGTCTATAAAAAGTCAGGAAGAAGGATGGACAAGAGTAATTTTAATATATGCCGCGACCACTTTGTAGAGGAGGCATACATATAGTGTAAAATTGGTTTTGGAATCTTTTCACAGGTGTGAACAACTTCAGAAAAGATATTGAGATGATGCTGGGTGGGTTCCCTTCCGTGTTCTGGGTGTATTGGTATGTCACCTGGTGCTGCATCACACCCATTGCAATCATCGTAAGTAGAACCACACAAACCAATGAGATGTTATACCACATATATTTTTGCTTCATTATTTTGTTTAAACACTTGATAATTCATGTTACAGTTCATCGTGATAATGTCCGGGATTACATACGCTCCTGCATACTACACCAAATATGAAGGAAAATATATATTCCCACCGTTTTCTGAAGGCCTAGGTTGGCTAATGGTGGTGTCACCTTTGGCTTTGATTTTGGGAGGCATGGTTGTGCAAAGCATCCGATATGGAGGGGTATGTTAGTTTTTAATGGAAATATTTTTTTTAATGGAAATATTTTACTATAAAATTTATTGTCTTTGCCTTGAAATTTAGATTTTCATTAAAGTGTGCTCTTCTTTCCATTTAATAAATAGTTGCTGACATTGAGTGTTGGGGTAATAGAATAATTACAAAATGATATTATACAGATTGTAAAAGCTTTAAGACCTGAGGAAAGTTGGGGTCCAGCTATGGATGAAGACCGTGTTGGCAGATACAGTCCACGACATGAACCAGTATTTGGCAAGGATGGACCAGGGCCCCAGGGGGCAACAAACATGGGATACGTCAACGAAAAGAGCAAACCCTACATAGTGTCCAGTGAAAATGGTTACGACCACAAACTCTGAACACAGTTCTGACATCCATTTTATGCAATGCAAATTGCGTCTCCAAATGTACTTCCTTTTGTACATTGTTTAGTTTCCCCTCTCACGATGTACTTTATACAATACTGTTAGTTTTAGTGTTGTGATATCATTTATTTTATTTGCACATTCCAAGCTCTAGTTATATTCAAGAATGTGACTTTCAGCTAGACTTTTAAGGTCATTCCACATTTACTGAGTAATTAAAATGAGTCACTAACGAGTATTAGCAAAACACCTATTTTTCCATCTATAATACAATTGGAATTTTTGTTGTTGAAAGGATGACTCAATCCCATTACTTACATATCATAGGGGTTACTTCATTATACATCCCCAAAGGTAGAGAAATTTAACTCCTATGGAGATAATTCTTTCTAATATTGAAATAAAAAAACCAAAAATGTGTTGTTCTTAATTGAATTTTAAGCATAAATTGGTAAAATAATCATATGTAAAATGTTGTTCTAACAATGTTCATTGTGATGGTTCTGAATCCACAGAAAGCGCAGTGCAATATACATGTATATTGATGGCAAAAAGGGTATACAAAGAAAACATTTGTGACTGATTTTATATGTGATTTGTTCTTAATATGTTCTTTTTATTTTCATTTATTCCTGAAAATTATACATGTCAATGCATAAAAATTAACCTTTTTTTATAACCCCTCCCCCTTCATGTAAAAGCAAAAAAAAAACTACAGCAACTGCAATCTTCATTGCCTTACTGCTTAACTTCACCATAAAATGTGTTGCACATGTAGTTTGTTTTAGGAGCAGCTTTCCATCAACAGAGAAGTGATTTGTATAGATTTGTTTTGCACTTTAGAAAGAGACTGTAGAGTATCCGTGCAAATACCCTCCTATTTTAGCAATCTTGAGCAGAAGGTAATGGATCTGGAGTCTGTAATAAAGCATTTATAAGGAGAAGACAAACTACAACATGTCTGAATTCAAAGCATCAGAGCTATTAAAGTAAAATGATTTCCCCCCACTGATCTTTATTTAGATATAGATATGAGTATTGATTCTATCAGATACCCTTGCTCAACATATCCACGTATCACTAATATTTCTAATAAAATCATATTATTCATGTACTGGATGATGCTCAAAAATCCCCCCATATATTTTCTTATTCAGATAATTTGTGTACAAATTTATACTTTTTATATACTTATATATTATATATTGCAATTCCTTTGAATTAGATTTTCTGAATTTATACAGATATATATGAGAAAACATTTTGGTGAATAAAAATCAGAAAACATCTTGTGTTCATCTAATTCATATTGAAGCGATGTTTATAGATACAATGACTGCAGAACTGTAGCTCCCTGGGAAATGAAAACAGTACACTCTCTATATATCCCATTCTCCCTCTACGGAAAATAGTGCACTCCGCATATCCCAACGGAAGACAAATTCTAACTGTGGAATGGACAAGACAAGGGAGGAAACAGAAGAAAAGCCAAGGAAATTTGAAAAAATAAAATGATAGCAATGTTTATAGTCATCAGAATGAATATATACCGGTAAACAATAAATAGCTAACATAGCTTGAGTGCTGACGCTCGGAACACAAATGTTCTTGGCCAGTTTATAAAAGAACCAAATCAAAACATAAAACTTCCAAAAAGGCCATACTTCACAAATTAGATGCCATAACACTCAGTACCAAATTACTCAGAGAGCTACTACTTACCACACTCTATCCTTTTATGGAATCCATTATTCTTCATATCCTGGGTGAAAGCCAGAAAACTGTTGTAACCTTGCTTGAAATGTTTTTAGGACGGACCTATTTTTCTGTAACAGAGAAAAACTTGTTCTTCAAAGGAAAATTTTAGATGAGGAGGTTGTATCACACTCAAGTTTGTCATGTTAATAATTACCTGGTTATCTAGGTAGTCTTGAATGAAGTTTGCTGAGATGTGAGGCACAGGAGGAATACTCAATACAGAGGGACCTATGCAAGAGAGAAATTGTTAAATGCAGTTAAAATACTACATATCTGGCAATTTTGTGCATTAAATATCTCGACTTTTGTATTATGAAAAAAAGAACTTGAGCCACAAATCCCATGTAATGGCCTTACACTTAACATGAAATCTAAAGTGTTTTTTCTGTCCTTGGTTTTCATTTATTCTATGTCCTTGAAATTCGCATCAGAGTGCAACACGCAACTTTTTCACCACAGTAGCCCAAAGGACTAGTAGATAAAACCTTAGACTTACTGGAAGATTATCATTTCAACATTCCTCATCTACAAGGGCCATGAATTTAAAAATTTAAGTAGAGGGCTGCATAGACATCGAAACCAAGCATTTTGTTTTTTCTAATATTTCATGAATACATTCTTACCTTATGGCCAAACCCCCAGACCCAGGGGCCATGAATTTCATAATCTTGATAGAAGGTTTCATGGGTGTCATATTAAATCATGAATTTAGTTTTTCTCAAATATATATGGAAGTAATAGAAGATTTTCTAATGTGAAATACAGGTTTACTATATGGTAATATTGGCCCTGCTCTAAGGTCTGAACCCCTCACCCAGGGGCCATGAATCTCACAATCTGAGTAAAGGAATTCATGGACATCATCATCATGCTTTTAGTGTTTCTTAAACACATAAGGGAGTAGAGAAAAAGATTTCATAATAAGATTTAATACACGTTCACGATATGGTCATATTGGCCCTACCCTTAGGCCTGAACCCTGAACCTGAAAAGGCTCCCTGCTCATTCCAAATATCCATTTAGTTTCAAATTAATATGAATAGCATTAAAGAAAATGCTTTTCAAATGTTTTACAACTATGTACCAAGATTTGCTCTGCTCAGGGGTCAGAACCCGTACCCCGGGGATCACCAAATTTACAATTTTTGGTAGAGGTCTTCCTGCTCGACATCACTATGTATTTAGTTGTAGAGAAGAAGATTTTTGAAAATTGGTCACTTTTTGCTCTGCTCCTTTTAAAGGCCCCAGGGGTGCAATAGACCTGAAATTTACAATTTATGTGCCTCAATTGTTAACAGACACGACAGATTGCAATAGGTCACCTAAAAATGCAAATCTCTTTTAACTAGTGTAAATTCGTCTCTTTAAATATCTCTTTTGATATATAAATGATAAAGTGGCTTAATTACCAAACATAGCTGTCAAAGATTCTTCATACAACAGAATGACTTCCAGCGCATCCTCTTCTTCTACACTAGTTCTAAGACAAAGTCTGGCGTGACTTTGTGCCATTGATATTCTACAATCATATGATCCATTAAACTCACAACATACCTCTAGCCATGATTTGTGAAATGATTGTCCTCCTTTGAGAAAGACTACATGAAACTAGAAAAAATGCGTCAAAGACAGAAATGGCCGTGTTGCTGTAATATGTTCGGTAAACAGGAAGTAGGTGTCGGACAGGTCTAATCGTATCCCACGATATGGGACCACCCGTGATGATGGATATCCAAGGTCATGAGGCTAGGATACTGTAAAAGCTTTTAATTTCGCGGGGCTAAAATTTCGCGATTTTTAACTTTAAGCATTTCGCGATGGTTTAAATTTCGTGGAAAGTAGATATTCTCAAGCCTAGAAGCATATACCTAAACACACTGAACAGCACTTCGCGGTGGTTTTTAATTCTGCGGTAGTTGATATAATCGCGAATATAGCGAAAAAAAACCCACGCGAATATTTCTCCCTTTACAGTAATTAATTGCTGAGTAAAGTGTTACGATAATTTGCACTATTAAGAATAACACTGGAAATATTCTAAGCGGTAAACAGGAAAGATGTTCGTACAGGTCTGAAATCGGATCCATGATATGGGACACCCCCTGATGATAAATCTTAAATGTCATGAGGTATGATAAGTAATTACTGAGTAAAGTGTTACAGAAATTATTTCCCCACCCGCCCGCCCTTCACAATTTTAAAGCCGGTTTTGCACTTGTGCAACCCGGCCAAAAAGGGATGTGGCCACATCACAGAGGGCCCCGCTGTTGATAGTTAAAATATCTTCTATCTAATTCACAAAATATTTAGGCAATAATCAATATTGACTCTTGATTTTTACCTATGACAATATTTGTTGGAAGGTTTAGTGATCCTCTGATGATTGACCTTGCTTCTATCACGTTCGCAAAGATATTTTTTTTGAGGAATAGTCAATAGTGACCTTGACCTTTATCACTGACTTGAAAATCAATAAAGTTTATCCTCTCTTCATGGGCAACATTTTGGAAGATTTGATGATTCCTGACAAGTACCCTTGCTCTATCTTGTCCAGAGTTCCATACACAAAAACACATACACACACAGTCGAATGGACTCACAGCAGTGATGCTATATCCTCCCCACAACTAGCTGCGATGGGATAAGAATTCTAACACTCCAAAATGTTCATATAAGTTTCTGCAAACATTTTTGAGTACTCCCTTTTTAAAAAAATAAAATAAAGTTTCCATAACTCTAACAGAAAAATCAAAAATTCTAAACAAATCAAAAGGAGCTTGCCTTTTATGGAGATATCAAATTTCTTAAAGTTTCATCTGATTAGTGAAAGTGTTTTCAGTTATTGTGCGAAAACTGAAAAACACCTCTTTCATGAAAAAAGTTCATTTTTCCTGAAATCGTACAAATCAAAGTTTTTACAAAAATCGAAAGGGAGCTGACCTCATTGGATATTTGCACTGCCCTAAAGTTTCATATTAATGGGTGCAAGCCCTTTTGAGTTATTGCGTGAAAACTGTTTGTGGCTTTTTCAGATAAAAATAAGGCACCGCCAAACCGGTACACAATACGCCCACATATATTATGGACCCGGGGACTTAATTGGGGAAAAGAATTCATGGATTTTTCAGGTTATCATACAGCATACTTTCTGTAGAATTCAAAACATATCAAATTATTAAATTGTATAAGTGTGGTAGACAGCAAAGGGCCAACAATTTAATAAAATTTGTTTAAGTAGATCAGCACACAAACTTACAATGTAGACAAAGTATTTGTTGTTATAATGCTGACATCAGTCAAATTTCTGGCTCGCCGAGTTGCAAGATAATATTCATGAAGAAGACTTTCTGCTCCTGGACTCATTTTCACCTGTATTTTCTGTATATGCTTGAAATACTAAAACATCAATTGAAAGCAATTTGAATTTGAGCACCTGAAAAACATGCAGCAACTCTTCACAACCAGCTTGATCATAAGTGTTGATGGTTTTTAGTCAAGAAATGAAGTGTACTAAGCTTTCCAAATTCAGTTTTTTACAAATATCCTAGATCAAAAGAACATTTAAGGTAGTCCACTACACTAAGGTTTATATTCTTTATAACACAATGTTACAAGATGACAATTTAAATGCTTTGTAAAATTGTTTGTTTCAAACATCGATATAGTATATCAGTGCCAGGCTGGTACACCACAGGTCCTGAAATTCATAGGGGTGAAATGATACAGTACCTTCTCAATTCGACTTTTGGTACTTTAGTCTCTATTCGATGATTTTCGATTTGATACAATAGCATGTACTGAATTCTTTATAATGCTAGATTTCTGTATGTTTCATTGTAGTTATTGCTCTCTCCAAATAAATTCAAACTAATATAAAAGAGTTTAACATAAAATAAAAGAGTCTAACATGATTAGAATAATTGTTTAACTCAGCTACGTCCATTTTGATGAAGCAAAGTCTACTCATACATTGATTGGGCAATTTTCAATTCCATTGGCCAATCAGAAACCATGTTATTGAGTACAATATGCGCTTAACAGTGTTCTCCCCAGGCCCTTTTAGCGCTGTATTTTACAGCGCTATTGAGTTTCAGCACTGTGCTATCACTACCAGCGCTCTGCTATAAGCTACCAGCACTGTCCTATAAAGATCAATTAGATTGTGTATTGTGATGGTTAAATATCTTGTAAGAAGCCATGCCTGAGTGTCAATGTCAAAGATTTTTCACCCCATAGCACATTTTATGTTGCAATTAATCATGTAAGCAGTTACAGCAATATTAAAATTTTTTATCAATGAATGCTTCAATATAAACATATTGAACTTAGTAAATTATACAAAGATCAATGTAAACAAATTTAAACATGAAAAACATTAAACCGCAGCGACGCGTTTCACAACAAGCTCTAATAAGATCGTGCCGCGCGCTCTAAATACAGCGCTATCAAAAAATCCTGGGGAGAACACTGCGCTATAATTTAACAGAAACAGACCCGGAGTAAATCAAACATCAAATCAAGACCACTACATCGCGATTCGCTGCATCATGATACATTGTTTCACTCCTAGAAATTGAATCCAGCAGGGACTTTTCTTCATATCTAATTCAAGAATTTTCTAAAAATTGTGTTTTTCTATTCAAATTGCATTATTTTCCATCTCTTTTACATGTATAATTATTATATATCATCATGTTTTTTGTACTTAAATCATTGTGTGCTGTTTTGAGATACTTTTCCAAGATGTAGTTAGCCACCTTAAAAACAAGAATATCTTGATGGATGCTCCCCCAAACTGCATCTAACCAATGAAATACTTTGTCTGATGAATGACTTACACAATGATCAATAATGTTGAAATGAAGGGTTTTTGAGTGACCTCAACCTTTACAAAATGACCTGTTAGTAATTTGCCTATTTCTTATTTGTGCAACATATGATCAATACCTGTTCAAAAACTGTTGAAAGAAAGGAACTTTTTCCTCATAAAAAAATCTTCTGAATGACCTTGATCTTTCAAAAATGATGTTAAGAGATCTTAGCACAAAAGTCCAATAGCTGTTGAAATATTGTTGAAATGAAGGTTTATTTTCATATACAAGATATATATTCTAAGTGACCTTGATCTTTACAAAATGACAATCACATTAAGTCAACTTTGACTGAAAGTCATTTGCTTGTTACTTTATTTATGTGATATATGATCAATACTTGTTCAAAAATAGGGCACTGCCAAACCGGTACATGATACGCCCGCAATATTATGGACCCAGGGATCGGGGAAAAGAATTCATGGATTTTTGCATAACAAATCTAAGTCAAAGGGTTACAACTCACTGAAAAAAATTGACACAGTTCCTCTTATAATATGCACATCTACACATTGTGATCTTTCTTTATACCACGTTTCATTAAAATCCCCCCTAGGGTTTAGGAGGAGTTGTAAAGACAAAATATTTTACATAAAACAAGAGGCCCACAGGCCTTAACGGTCACCTGAGTATCATATCCCCAGTGCAGGGAGTCATAGTTACCCAGTTTTTGTTCAAGATATTTTGACTTAGAACGGGTCTTGTGCTATTCTGCCTCATTGAATTAGTTGTATGAGCTTCTATATTCTTCTCACTCACAACATAGTGCCTCGCTATACGCTGTAACTATCGCTCTTCATTCTACAAAGACTTTCATACACCATATTTTACCCTGTAGGGTTATTGAGAGTTGTAATCCAACAATCATACACTCCTAGACATATCTACATAAGGGTGTAATGTTCATACCAGAGGGTGTCCTGGCTCCTTAAATTTGTTCTTGAGAGTTTTAAACGACAAACCAAACTTGCTATCCTTGTTTAAGATGGCCTGCACTCATTACAGTTGACTAGTCCTTGACCTTTTGGGACCTGTCCCGGCTATAAATTTCAATTAGAGAACTCTTGTTATTCTTCACTCATTGTGTAGTATACTATACACATGTATATGCATGCATATGCGAATGATGAGGGATCTGAATTCGTGGTAACGAGATTTTATCAATCTTTGAAAGCCCAAATATCCATATATCGCCTACGTTCTTTGATTCCAGCTGTCGCAGTGCAGCTTAGACGGCTTTTGACGCGTTTGATCCCCATAACTTCTTGTATTAAAGAGACAAGACTTATCGTGCTTAGTTTGAATGGATATCCATATTATTATTGCACTGATATGTGTCTCGATCTATCGATTGTAACCGATAATGCTTCTAAGAAGCTCGGAAGTATATGGCGTGTGGTAGTCTCTCGGACCTTGTTTGAATCCCTCAAATTATGCTGTAAGGGGAAATTTCGATCTTCATCCCATGGGTAGATCATATGCACATGGTAACTCTAGGTGGAAAGGCTAGCACTTTAATGTTTGGAAAACATTCTGTCTACAGACTGACAGACAGACATCCAGAACCCCTACCCCGGGGATCACCAACTTT
>CAJDSM010016962.1:5334-15713 GCA_903981925.1 Ostrea lurida | reverse complement strand
GCTTGCTCACTTTTTCTTTCATTATATTTTATTATACCTTTACTGATTAAAGTAGGTGGTTAGATTTGGCTAATTTCCCTGGAAATGCCGTTGCGACTAATCCCGGGCGTAGTCATATGAACTAATCCCTGCTTTGAGAACTAATTCTCCGGCTACTCGTATCCTCTAGACTTTGCTTTTTTAATACACAAAAAGACCCGAATTGTTCCATCATAGTTTTTCACCATACGTCGTCCATTGAATTAACGTTCACGTATTACGCTAACGCTATGTTACGTCAACAATGCTTTGTACGACACAATGCTTTGTAAACGTTGTTAGTAAACATGGCGACATCTTCAACGGCAATTTATGTTTGATTATTTTTAATACGGTTTTTTGAATGAATTGGAAAATCTATCAACTTAAGTCTCGTGATAGTGTTAACGCAAAGAGAAAATAACCGTAGGTTATCGGTTTTGTCTGTGTTAGAAAACTTAAACTGCATCCAAGAAAAAATATAATTGATTTATCGAGTATTGAGCAATGCTAACAATTAAATAAAATGAATTATTTTTGTTGATTTTTTTAAATATCATATTTTCAATTTGTATCGGTTAACGCCGGTTTGTATCGGCTAACGCCTCGGGAAATAGTACTGGCTTCGGGGAACTGGAATCTTGCTAACTCCCTCAGTGATATACGTTAACTGTATAATGTTTCTTGTCAGTCATCAACGATTTTCGCTTTCAGTATGCTCAACCATAGTCACTGTACACCTAGTCAAGTCGCAGCAGAGAATGGTCACCTGGAGTGTGCACAGTACATCGAGAACTCGGGCAAACTACAGGGACAAATGGCTGGGAATCAGTGTGTTACTATGCAACCATCGCACCTACTGCAACCTCAGATGGAGCATGAAATGTCTGCAATCCCAGGTCTAAATGGCCATTTATCAGATGGCGCTAGTCCTGTTGATGGAATGGACATGTCTGGGGATGGTCCGATGATTGGCGTGAAGAGGGGGCGGGATGAGTACTGCGATGAAGAGTCTTTCAAACGAATGAGAAAAGGGGGTTAGTATTTGTGTGTTTTAGAGGTTTACGGTTATTGTGTACCTACTCTTTTGCTATTGTATTACAAAATAATCATGTACTTGATTTCAACCAATATTTTGCTGTCCTATTTAAGGTTTAAAAAAAAAAATAAAAAATCCAGAACAAAATCTATGTATTATCATTGATGACTACATCCAGATACATACAGTATGATACTGATATATACACCTAAATACATGATACACAGTAATTTTAGAGCATGCATATATGTGAGTAACTTGTATTTCCTGTGTTTTGGTGGAAATTGTATGGTTGAAAATTAGTTAATCTCATTAACATCAAGACGTCCATGTATTACTGACAAAGCACAATGTACATGAAAGACAAAAAATAGAATACATACTACCGTATTTACCCTATTGAGTGCCACAGCCACGGGGGCTTTTTTCAGTCCATTGATAAAAATTGTCCCCTCCCTCTTGAAAAAAAAACTTTTAAGTCATACTGTATACTAAATAATACGGCTGTAGGATTTTTAATTCTCAGCCCTTCCGGTACACATCTGAGACTTATACACAAATACGTGGTATATCAAGTTCACTGATGTGTGTAGCATAGGAATACTGATATAATTCATTTACTGTCCAGCTCCATTAGGCACTTGTCCAACTGCTACACCATCCTTTAAAACTGCAATTGCATATGATTGTTGACCTCTCTTCTTGTTTCTAAAAGCTGCCCTTCGATGGGATTCCAGAAATTTCTGCACTATTAAATGCAAGAATTGTGCTTGGACATAGCTTTCTGAGACAGTGAAAATGAAAATTCACCAAGTGGTATGTGGAATATCTTAAGTAATTTCCAAATACCGTCTGACGAACAACTTACTTCAAACAAGTTAGAATTGAAAGTTGATTATTTCCTGTTTATGTTTAGTGCTGTCAGGTTTTATTCCTAGAGTACAGGGGCAGATGCTTCTTTAAAAATGCATTTTACATGGGGATGCATTTAAAAAGTATGTTTCAATACAGGTTTATGCTTTAATATTAAATTGTAACATTATCTTTTTGCACAGTGCAAGTTTATAACAGTTGGACCTAATTTTTAACTTTCTAAGTACCTGGGGCTCTCAGTAGGATGAAGACGGTATTTGTATTAGAATACACATTTATATTAATCACCATCAATCATAGGTGTCTAGGATATGTTTTTTTTTTAAATAGAGTTTTTCAGTATTTGATTTCGAGAAAACATCAGATGGAGAGTTTTTAAATTAATAACTTGCTTCATCAATGCTGATTAAAGAAAAGCATGAAAAAAGTGTGCAAATATTTTTCATTGTCAAATGGAAGCAGAATGTAATAATGCTATAGACTTTCTAAAGATTTTGAAATTTATTTGGCTCATTTTAAACCAATGCTCTAATGTTTAATTCGAATTATTGCAATGAAATATGAAGGGAAAAAAAGTAATTTTGATGCCACAATGGAGCATAAAGAAGATCACCTAAATTCAATTACTGTGTTCTAAATTTTGACCTTAAAGTAAATTTTGCTGTTGTAAATTATATAAGCATACCATAACCCTGTGAAATGTATGTACATGTACAGTGATTTTACCATTATATTTTGTAATATTTGTATAACATTAACACACATTATCATAGTCCATAAAATTTTTCTAGAAAAATTGTTGAAAAAAATATTTTGAGATATTTTTGCTATTTGCATTTTGTTTTCAGTACAAGCTCAAAATGAGCTAGACACAGACTTAAATAATGTGATCGTCTCCTATCAAGCCATTTTGGCGCTGTCTACCGAACCTCTCAAATGTGAGGGCAGTGCTCATCTGGTGGCCAAGTCTGATCTCCAAGTATTTATATAGCATTGTGTCCTAGTTAACACATAGAAGGTTAGTTAATGCATTGTTTGCCAACCTGATGATATTAGAGAGCTTTCGATACCTAAGTTTTCATTTTCTTGGCTGTACTGTATAAATTATAGCATTGTAAAGTATCCTGTTGGAATTTCAGAGTTTTGTAAAATATTTTTTTATTTATCTCCATGCTGATATTTGGTGCAACACTATTGTTATATGAAGTACGTTGGCAAAATAATAATAATAAAAAAGAAAGACTAGAAGCTTTTGTATTTTAAAAAGAGAAAGAAAGCTAACTGTTTATATGTGTTCTATGTATAAAGTGTTGCACTTTGGCTGGTCATTTGCTTGAAATACTGTTAATTTGGGAACTAGTAACATCCTTGGTTTGAGGCCATTTACTTTAATTGCAGAATTACATTTCCTTTACATTACTGATTTTTTGCAAATTCAGCTAAAAATGTGATAGACATTTATAAGGGATGCTTTGCAAAGTTATTGCATTGTATAATTCAACACTGTGTGGGCCCACTCTAAATTTGCATGCGCTCACCAATTTTGCATTTTCTTTGTAATGCTTTCAAGTTTTACACATATCTAAAAAATCATCCACATTAATTTAAAAACAAAAAATGCAATCGTCAGTAGGTTTCATATCTTCCTTCAACAGCAGTAGAAAAATTACACATTTACATACACATGAATCATGATATCTAAATATCACCAAAAAAGAGGAAGAAAAAGAGATTACTTTATTGTTGAAAAATTTAATATTTCATTAATATGAGAAAGGATTGGTTCAGGCCTTCAGGGTAACATAAGAAAAAATTAGAATGGATCTTCATTAAAAAACTTGCTCACAATCGTCCGAGTTTATTGCTAAAGCTGAGTAAATGCATTTGATTGTGATTCGATGCCTGTAGTATGGGAACATAGATAGACCTTCCAATGATGTACTAGCATAATGCATGTATTGCATTATTTGCATATATTGAGCTCTATATGATATCAACAGAATTCCGTCCCAAAGATTTTTTTTTTTTTTTTTTTTTTTTTGAAGTTTTTTTCTTTTTTAGTTTTTTTTTTTTTTTTTTTTTTGGTTACCCTGAATTGATCCTTTGTATGTTCACTTGAATAATTATATGTGCAAATTATTTTAGTTTACACAGTCAATGTTCTATATAATTATGATTAAGAAGGAAATATTAACAATGTAAATTGTGAGAAAAGGATGACAGATTTTGTATGTTACACTGCATGTACAGACCTTGTTATGTTTTATGTATATTATACATGTATATTTTTTTTTTACATTGCTATGATATGTTGCTTCTATTCTAGATTCATTGTGGGATATAAACAATTGTGAAATGTCCCCTGCTCAAAATCCCCAATATACGCATATAAAAGAAAACAACAATGGATTCATCTGCTCCAAGATTTCGGGCCACTCTTATGCTAATGTACCTGTCAAATGTATGGGCTTGCATTCTCATTTTATATAAGTAAGTAAGATTGTTGTGAAAGGGCCATTTATGCTGTATGTCATTGTGTACATAATCATAATGTAATACAATAGATAGTAAATGTGATGCAATGGACATGCATTTTGCAGTAATTCAAATATATATATAATCTGTATGATAGAGCCACTAAATTGACAGGTGAAGGCGGAAGAAATTTGTGACCATGTTAAGTTTATTTGCAAGTACAAAATTGAAATGTTTTCCATTTTTAGGTCACCTGAATCACTATGAATTCTATTGGTCCTTCATCTTTCGTTGAATTTTAGCTATCATTAATTTCCTCACTGAATTGGATTAGGGATATAACAAGGCAATGGTGCAGGTTTGCATGAACCATAATACCAGTGATAAATCAATGTTGCATTCATAGTGTTCCTCATTGCTGCCCCCCCCCCCCCCCCCCCCCCCCCCCCCTTCCCCATTTCAAAACTTTGGGTAGGCAAAGGGAAATGAATTAAGATATGTGTTATGATGAACACAAATTGAAACGTTTTCCTTTTCAATGATGTATATATATAGTGTGACATAATTATATGATAAGATTTTGAATGAATGCTTGCCCATGCATTTAAGTATAAAACTTTCTTGAATAACATGTTAGATGTTGAAATTTGGTATTCTTGTATTTTTCAGATACTCTTGCCTCACAGAATTCTGAAATTTATGACAGCCCATTAGTGAACAACAACAGTTATTTTCCTCATCTGATCGGAAGTAGTGTAGAGGAGCATGCAGACACAATCTGTGCTCAGCAGGGCTACGATTCACTGCTTATCCATTCCATCATCAGTGATTGTCATGGATCCTAGGAAGACGACATCAAAAGTCAAAATCATTATGTAAAGCAATTTCTCATATCTCAGTTTAAAACTGTTGTTCAATATTTTTACATGTAGGTAAAGTCAGGATGGTAGGCATATTGATATGCACTTTTGTTTATTTTTTCCCACATGATATGTGATTCATTTTAAAAATGAATCTTGGCAATTATTTTACGACTGATATTGTATGACATTGTTTCTTTTAAAATATGCAGTACGTACTGTGCTGCTTGCTTGACAGACACAGAGGTTCAGTACCTGTTTTAATGGAGTCATGCCTTCACATTCAAAATCAGAAACTTCCTCCATTGTTTTTTCATTTCTGTTTGATAGAGTTTTAAGTTCAAATGCTTTGTTAAGGTCTTGAACATTGCACATCCCAGGTATTTTGAAGATCGTTTACAAACAAATAGAAGTGCATTCAGTAAATTGGCTTAGGCTATACAACCTTCATGTCAATGAATGTAATAGTATTGGCCATGTAATCTTAACATTCTTTTGAGTACAGACATTTCAAAAGGCCGTTCATTTTCTAAGTAATTTTGCCCTACATTTGCAGTTACATAACTACATTTCCCTATTTTCGTACATTTTCCTAGTTTTTAAGAATTTACCTTTTAATAGTATTTTACACAATCAAATTATGTTCAAATCAAACTCTTAACATGATAGAATTCAGCTTGTTTCCAATGTTTTCTTGCAATACTAGTTTTAATTCAAATGGATTTTTATCACTTGCATACATAATAAAAAGGTAAATTTTTCGTCTAGCCATCGATTTAAACTAATTTGCATCATATACCAGTTTTTGTTTGTTTTTTGTTTTTTTTTCTATGAATTTATAGGCAGCTTCTTTCCAAATATTGCATGTTTTACACATATTCCGATCAAATCAAAACTGTTGTAATGTTGAGTTATGACTTCATGATGAGGCTCCTTGTGCTGCAATAGATATCATGCAAACATGATAAGTTTTTGACCAGTGTGAAGTGTCTAGTTAGTGACATGTTTGTCTGTCTAGCTCTCTGTTTGTCCATCTGTCTGCAACTTGCTGAGGTCACTGGTAAAAGAGACATTCACATCAGGTGATAAAGGGGCCCTGTTCTGTGTAGTAGTGTTGACTGGACATATATATAGGTACAAGTGCTTCATTCTGTAATGAATTATATGCAGTGCTGAAATCGAAGGTTGGTAGGTCAATCTTTGTTTTGTGAATTAATTTTCATCATGTTTATTATTTTTTTTTTTTCGCAAAATGATACCCCACGATATATATTTTTTACTTTATTTTTATTTACTTAAGAAAAAAGAAAGAGTTTTAACATTAAAATGTACTCATGCTTTGTTTATATTTAAAATGTTATACCAGGTTGTCAACTTTTAAGATATTGATTGGAACAATTGATGCATGAAAGTGGTATTTTCTTAAGATTGCCATACTATTTTTGTCCTATGGACATAATAACACTGATGAATGAAAATGTGCTATTCATAGGTGATAATTTTCCATCATTTTTGTGTCTGAAAAAGATTATTGTAAAAGGCATGAATTAAAAATTTGATCATTTCCCCTGGTCCTGAAAAAAAGAAGTTAGCATTATCTTGAGAATCAAAGTTAAAAAAAATTCCACATGTACAAAGTACAAAACCTTTTCCAAAAACGAATCTTGTATTTTCACTCCTTATCTCCTAATGTGTCATTACTTTAGCCTTTTAATAATGCTATTTATGTTTTGGCCTAAATATGAAGTATTTTTGCTGACGGGTTGTGCAGGGAAAACAGACAGTACATACTTTGATCTGAGCCTTAAACGTGTTTTATCCTCCATGTTATTAAAAATAATATTAAGTGCTATTTGTTATTGCTCATGAAGTAATCAACTTGTCATCAGTCCTGTAAACCTGGAATTACTGTAATGAATCTTTATTTTTTTTTTAATTATATTTTTTGTTGTGCACATGTATGACTTACTATTTGAATTTTATCTGTGAGAGTCCATTTTTATTGAGTCATATTTGATTTACATTCAGGACTTCCTTTGAAATAATATATATATTTCTTACCTGACTAATGATCTGAATAGCTGAAAATTGTCATTTTACATTTACTTTGCAATTTCTACTGTCTCAAAGTTAGGTATGCTATAGAGTAAATTTTTTTGTTTACTCTCCAAAAGATTTTCTTTTTTTGTTGTTGGTTGGTGCTGTGGCATAAAGGTGTGTTTATGATGATATGATAATTGAATGAAGTAGTGTGTTCAATAATGTTTTTTATCTAAATGTACAATAGACCACCGCTCTATGTGAGTTTTATAAGTTTGCAAAGATGCTCATTACATTGTCCAAAATGTAGCTGAACAAAGTTTATTAGTGTTTGAAGATTTTGTATTTTTTATTGTAGAACAAGGTAAAGTGCAATGAAACTTTTCTTTGGAGTAAATGTGTTCTGTTTTCATTCCAAGGTTTTAAATTTCCAATTTACTTTCTAACAATACACGTATTGACACTTGGCCATGAGTTGCGCCCCTTTGTAGGATCAGCCAAAGGTCAATCGGAGAAAATCTTAACAAATGTACGAGGCTACTCTTGTGAAATTATAACTGTGTTGAGTTGCCAACACAAATGTCCCCAAACACTTTCCCATGCCCAAAATGGTGACAGAGAAGTATATTATGGCGATAAATAGACTTGGGATCTTGAATTCAACCTAAAACTGTATTTGCTTGAAATCCGATAAGCTTTATTTTGTGGCAGCCATTTTGTATTGTCCGTGTTTTGTCAAAATTTACAACGAAGTGATAAGTAGGGTCAGACTTCAGTCAGACTGGTAAATGGCGGTGAAAAACAACCACTGAGCTTCGCGAGTGTAGTGAGCTCGCTACACTCAGTGGTTGTTTTTAACTTTGTAGACCTTAACAGATTAAACTGCCGACTCCTGTGATACAGGTTGAATGTGATAGGGGTACCTCTCGCACAATATTAGACTACATGTTTATATGCATGTTATCCTTCATACCCCGGGCTTCATACCATAATTATACCCCCGCTCCGAAGGAGAGGGGGGTATATTGTTTTACCCTGTCCGTCTGTCGTCCATCATTCCGTCCCACCTTTTCATCACTAATTCTCAGCAACCATGTATCACGGGATGCTGATATTTTGCATGAAGCTTTATATAGGTATGATGTATCGTGGGATGCGTTTACAGATTCATCGGACATCTACTTCCTGTTTGCCGAGAACTTAGAATTTTAATACATAGTGCCCATATACACATTTTTTGTAACATAATTCTCAGCAACTATGTATCACAGACTACTGATATTTTGCATGAAGCTTTATATAGGTATGATGTATCGTGGGATACATTTTCAGATTCATCGGACATATACTTCCTGTTTGCAAAGAACTTAGAATTTTTCATATATAGTACCCATATACAATATTTTTCGTAACATAATTCTCAGCAACTATGTATCACAGGCTATTGATATTTTGCATGAAGCTCTATATAGGTATGGTGTATCGTGGGATGCATTTTCAGATTCATCGGACATTTACTTCCTGTTTGCCGAGGACCTGGAAATATGTACAACTATATTGACAGTTTTAATAAGCTTATAGCGGGGGTATCACTAGTGAGCATTGGCTCACAGATTTTTGTTATATTTGAGATACAGATGCAACCACCTCTAACCTCTCTTAAAGCGGTCGTATAGCAAAGTTCCTATGACGGGCTCTAAGTTAACTTGGAACAATTCTGCTGACTGCTCTAGAACTGTTGTACGACTGCTCTAAGTTAACTTGGAACAGCTCTGCTGACTGCTCTAGAACTGTTTTCACAGCGGATTATCATATAAAACAGCATTTAGATTTGATTATGAATTTACGGTACCAAATATCGCATTGTTTTAGAGAGAGAAATGTGGAGGAAGCGTCAGAACAAATTTAAAAATTCAAAATATATACGTTGTACCATGAATTTATACATAACGGAGTACGGAAACACTACAAACACCCGTTGTCGCCATTTGAATTATTCCATGTTTAAGTCCAATTTCTAAAATATAAAGGTCACATGCATTAGGGTCAAACGGTGTGTGTTATGAGTTGAATATGTAAAAGAATTTGGTACATGTACGTCAAAAATAACTCCAAATGAATAAAAGATTAATGAATTTTGTCGCCGAATCACGTTTGATCAACGAGTCCAATTTACTTCTAAAAATTAAGTATACTATGTACTGTAGAAAAAAAGGTAATATGCATTCTTATCAATAACAATTTAAAAAAGTTACGAAACAGATTCCACAAAAATACAACAGGAAAGTTTAATGGCGTGGCGATCCAAAGGAAAAATTCAGGTGACGAAGACGGTATGTATTTTTTAAATCATAATTAATTGTTTACGTAAAGAGAAAATCAGCTTTATTATGCGTTAATGTGATTTATTCCCAATGCACAAAACATTATAAATTTTATTTTCAAGTTAATTCTTATTCATGATTGTGTTTATTCTATTACATATATTACAGAATGTTAATCTTTGTTTTTTCGAAAGTAAAATACTCTTTAAAAGTTTAATGTTTACAAGAACGAATTAGTATTTGCAAAAATACCAAGTATGCTATTTGATTCAAATATAAAAATGTTCCAAAATACTTATGATAAATAATTTACTCAAGCATTGACTCAAATATTACAGATGGCAAAATCAAAGTCCCGAAGAAAGTTGTTGTTTGCTTAAAACCATTTAATAATCATCGTAAAGTAAGTTTACTTTAGCTTATTAAATGATTCATCAAACTATATCAATGGATCAAATATCTATCTTTTATAAAATTTTCCAATGGCAAACCGAGAAACTTTTACATCTTCTGATTCTATCAATATACTCTCTATTTGCACGAATGCCTTCCCACTGTTTCTTAGATATTACAACTCCCTGTCTTATGTAAGACTTAGGCAGTCTATTTGATTTCAAAGGCGGCATTTTCACTGACACTGACCATTCACGTGCGAATTTGAAATTGAACTGACAGTGTTCCCAAAGTGTGNATTACAGAATGTTATCTTTGTTTTTCGAAAGTAAAATACTCTTTAAAAGTTTAATGTTT
>CAJDSM010016961.1:8164-28283 GCA_903981925.1 Ostrea lurida | reverse complement strand
ATAGGATTGCTGATTGGCAAAGGTAGCATAGAAGAATGTGGGAAAGAGAATGTCACGGACAAAAGTCACAGACGAAAAGTCAACGGACAAAAAATGACCATGGACAAAAAGTCACAATCAGGAAAGAGTAGGACAAAAAGTCAACAGGACAAATGTCACAAGACAAAAGACACAGGAACAAAAGTCACAGGAAAAATATGTCACAGTTTTTATGGAAATATTTATTTTTTTAAATAAATGTTATGAATTTTCGAAATATATTCATTTTGCAAGTTAAAGAATATGAGTTAGGGTTTATAACTTTTAAATGAAATTTATTTATCTACACTTTCTAAATTTTGATAAAATAATTTGAATGATTATAAACTAAACTATTTTCGTTTTTATCGTACTAATTGGCGAAACATGAATTTAGGGTTATAATAAGAGTTTTTGTTTGTTGTTTTTTTGGTAGGAGGGTAAGTTTGTAATAATTTGGTTTACCAAATAATAATGTATAAATAAAAAATAAGATTGCCCTGTGACTTCATTTATAATTTTTGTGATTTTATGTCCTGTGACTTTTGCCTGTTCTTTTTTGGTCTTGTGACCCTTTGTCCTGTGACTTTTTGTCCTATGTGGTCATTGGTGACCTTTTTTCCTGTGTCCTTTTTGTCCTATCGATTTTTGTACCGTATTCCTGTGACTTTTGTCGCTGTGACTTTCTGTCCGTTTACTTCTAGAGAAATAACTAAAACCTGTTTACGTGGATCAACTTCTGTTGAACCACCTCCATGTTCTGACGCAAGCATTCCTCCTATCGCCCATACAATTTCTTCGTACATTTCTTTACTTATTCTAAAGTGAAATCTAAAATCAGCGGACGTAAAAAGAGTGACGACATTCTCGGCATATCCTTCTATTCGAGGAGTAACTGAGCGAACGCTTTGCAAGAGAAATAGGAAATTGTGTCTCAGAAAAGTAAAGAATAGTGCGGATTTTTTCATCGGAGCCATCGTCAATAAAATTTTAAAAAGTGTATAGAGGAAAGGAAAATTGTCAGCCATTGTCGAACTTACTCGGGTATTAACTATTGGCATTCGGCTGGAATTGCATAATGCATTACGCAAAATTTATTTTAGAAAAAAATGTCGTCACTATAGTAGGAACTATAAGTTCAGTCGAAGTCACCGCCTAGATTGTACAGTAAACTCCGATCCGAGAAGTCGCATCCTTCCGCCCAACTTCATAACTGTCGTAAAAACGTGACGTACACATTCTATAACAGACGTAAATGAAATCCGCGAAACGGCCTCGATGGATTGTAACCGTCATATCGTTGTTCACGAGATTGTATTGGTTATTTTTTTAAAAATTGAAGCGTATCGGTGGTATGGAAGTTGAGTGCAGAGTATGGGACAGGCTACAGGATGGATTTTCGGCTCTGAAACTATTCTCGGAATACGATTGAATTGTCCTAATGAGTAAAAGTTTAGATACCATAAATTTTTGACAAGTTTTTTATGACAGTGGTAGTTTAACGAAAATAAATGAGGCCTAAATGTTTGAAGGGTTGATATTTAGTACATAATGCAGCAGGCGTAAGACTGATTTGAAAGTGGGGGGGGAGAAACTAAAAAAAATCACAGAAGTGGGGGGCAAACTTCTAAATTATTGACAAGCAAAAATAAAAAAAAAAAAAAACAAAAAAAGTTTAGAACACTATAAAGTGGGGGGGGGGGGGAGGCACAACCTCTATATTATTATGAAAGGGGGGGGGGGGCCAACTTCTAAATTACTGTGTATTTTGCAGAAAAAATTATAGTTAGCTTTAGAAATAAGTGGGAGGGAGGGGGGGGGGGGGGGCAAAAATTACTTTTGCCCCCCCACTTTTGGAAAGTGGGGGGAGGCCGGGGGTGTTGAGGTCCCCAGGGCTTACCATGTAAGATAATAATAGAAAATTGCATGGCACATACCATATGATGGGTGGCCCCGGGTATGGTTGGTTTGATGTTGGGGGTTTTTTTGATGGGGTTTTTTTTTTTTTGGTTTGGGCGGGGGTTTGGGAATCTTTTGAGGCGGTGTTTTTTGGTTAGTTTGTTTTTTTCATTTGTTTAATTATTTTTTTAAAACTTTGTCATCGAAATAACTTTGAATTTATTTACATAATTTCCCCACCTGAGCTATTTATTCATGTACTCATGTAACTCTCTCTCTCTCTCTCTCTCGTCTCTCCTCTCTCTCTCTCTCCCATCACCTCTCTCTCTCTCTTCTCTCCTCTCTCTCTCTCTTCTCTCTCTCTCCCCTCTTCCGTCAACTTTCATTTTTTGTGTCTTTTAATTCTGCATAATGGTTATTAATCGGGATTAATTTGATGGGTTTTTAAATGGCATTCTCTTTTCATTTCAACAGGTTGTACAGTGGCTAGTGGACAACCCTAATGAATTAGGAGAAAACAAAATGCTCGATGAAGGTGGAAATGTCCTAAATACCTTATACAGTCTCGGCTTGTGTATTCATATACGTCCAATAAAATTATGAATTTCATTGTGCGACCTACAAAGATCAATGTGCAAGCATTGGCCGAGTTGGCGTCGTCCCCGCTCATCCAATGTAGGCATTCAGCGAACTATAAATGATTCCATGCAAGCACTTGGGCAACTACAAACTGATTCAATGCAGGGCATTGACCCAGTATGACGTCATACCCAGCATGCAGACAGATGCGACTATAGACTGATTCATGCAGGCATTGGGCGAATACAAACTGATTCAATCCAGGCATTGGCCCGTATGACGTCATCGCATGCAAGACATTTGGCCGAGACATAAACTGATTTGTCATGCAGGGCATTGGGACTACAAACTGATTCAATGCGGCATTGTCCCAGTATGACGTCATCCAGTGCAGACATTGGCGACTATAAACTGATTAATGCAGGCATTGGCGACTACAAACTGATTCATGCAGGCATTGGCCCAGATGACGTCATCCAATGCAGACATTGGCGACTATAAACTGATTCCAATGAGCATTGGGCGACTACAAACGTGATCAATGCAGGCATTGACCCAGTATGACTCATCCAATGCAGGCATGGCGCTATAACTTGATTCAATGCAGGCATTGCCAGTATGGGCGGTCGTCCCAATGCAGGATTGGTCGACTGTAAACTGATTCAAGCAGGCATGGGCGACTAATAAACTGATTCAATGCAGGCATTGGCCGACTATAACTGATTCAATGCAGGCAATTGACTCATAATGGCGTCGTCCATGCAGGAATGGCCGACTGTAAATGATTCAATGCAGGCATTGGGCCAAGTATGACGTCGTCCAATGCAGCAATTGGCGACTATAAACTTGATTCAATGCAAGGCATTGGACCAGTATTGGAGTCATTCCAATGAGGTCATTGGCGAACTATAAGCTAATTCAATGCAGCATTGGGCGACTGAAACTGATTCAATGCAAGCATTGGCACTATATTAACTGATTCATGCAGAATAGGCAACTATTATAAAATTAAATGATTATTACGGGTACCAATTTTTAATGCACCAGATGCGCAATTGACAAATTATGCTCTTCATGATGCTCAAAACCGAATATGTTGGAAATCCGAAACATGAAAGTAAAACTTATAAAAGGATCAATGTAGTGCCAAAAGACTGGGGCAAAAACTTCGAAGGAATCAGAGCTATTGCTCAGGGACTATAAATAAATATTCAATGCAGGCTTGGCCGAGTATGGAGTCATTCAATGCCATGCTGGCATTGGCGACTACTGAACTGATTCAATGCAGGCATTAATTAGACAACTATATAATAAACTGATGTCATGCAGGCATTAGTCGAGTATGGAGTCGTTAATGCAATAACTAGGTACAAGTTCTATGAGTCATTCAATACAGGCAATTGGGCTAATATGAAACTAATTCATGCAGCATTGTCCAACTACGATAGATTTAATGGCAGGCATTGGTGAACTGTGGAGGCATTTACAATTAAAGTGAAAAAATCCTGGATTGACGAACTGCAAAACAAATGCTGTCTACATCAACTCATCAAATGTGCATATGTGGAAGTTTTCAACATTGCCTCAATGCAGATTTAAATATTATAAATGTGGAAAATTTCGTTAGAAATATGTTGTTTTGGAACATCCTCCACACCCACGACTCCACCCCCTAGTTCATTGGCTTACAAAAGGTCATATTTTGCTCATATTGAATTTGCGCAAAAATATTTTATAATTATTAGGCAATACCCAACTTTTGCAATCTTAACAATAAGACATCATATATGTGTCTAAAAAGTAGTTTTGGATAAAAAAAAATAGATTGGAATAAACAATAGTTCACAATTGCAATAGAAGCAAGCGTCAAAAAGGAAACAATGATACTATAAGAAACTAAACTTTTTTTTTGAAAAAAAAAAAATAAACTCAAGGGAGCATCGAGATAAACATTGATGTACAAGTTGTCAATATTAATAGAGTTAACGATTATCCTTTGATAGTTCTTACAATAAGAAATTCAAAATTTTGAAACAGTTTTTTGCTATTTCAAAAGTTTGCCTTGTATGATATAACATATTATTGTATATGCCAACATTTTGAATGCCTTAATATAGCGTATTAGCAAGTAAGCAACTCTAATTGTTAATCGATATGAAAAAAATGATTTTTTTTTTCGATTATAAAATATTGATTTCTGGATGACAAATATATTTTAATATTGATTTAATTGCCTATAGACTTTAGATCGATGTCCCGTCACATCTCATGGTATAAGAACCTTGCCCCGGACCGATTTCTTAATTGCAAATTCCGTCAAATGTTACACATCGTCATAGTTTGGAAACAGGATTCTAGGCACAGAATACCGCAATGGAATTATAGAAACAAATCAACTCTAATCCCTACCCAATAAAACAATCTAATGCTAATTTATAAACTGTAGTTTTCACAGGGAACCACAATTTATATTTTAACATTAATTAATTTCAAATCAAGCAGAATCATATCTGCGACTGTTGTGCATCAAAGCCTGTTTAACGTGTTCATGCATAATAATTGTATTACACAAGGCGGAAGTTAACATTGTGTCCCAACGGAATCATAATCCAAAAAAACATATACAAAATCGAGTGTAGGGCACTACGAGCCTCCCAAAAAAACGAAGTAGGATCAGGTGCCATGGGAGTAAGCATCTCTGCTTGACCGCGTCAACACCCGCCGTGAGCCCTTTAAGTCTGAAAATAAAGTTAAACGGGATTACCCGTAGTAATCTGATTGTGAATTAAACTTTCATGAAACAGGCGAGGCGTTTACTTAATAGAATTAAAAAAAAATAGTCGTGAAAAATAAAAACATTGCAACCCAACATTTCGTTTTCGGTTAATAATGTTTTGTTATACTTACATGGTAACATAAACATTCCGCATTGAGATTAAATACAACGCATCTCTGTAAGTGTACAACACATTCAATGACACAACATACACTCATATCATGTAATTATTTTAAAGATAATGACGACTGGTGTGATCGCTATTGTATGAGAATCAGTAGGATTTTAAAACAGACATAGAATCATTCTACTTTCGGACCTGGACGACAGACGAACTGTGCCAATATCTGTCCTTGAGTTAAGTTTCTTTGAATAACAGAGCCATTTAATATCAAATTATGTATTTGAAAAAAAAATTAAAAGAAATAATCGCACGATTTGAAGCTATAGCAAAGCCTCCAATCGATTTTATCTTCAAGACACCATTTAAACAATAATGCGTACTGCGCATGTGTGTCTTCAATCTTTCTATGAGTTATATTTAGCGTGATTTTGTTGTATTATAATGGAATACTTCCATTGTCGCTTATTTGTCGATGTCCGCAACTAACAGACCCCGCGAGGTTTATTGGTTGTCTAGTGAAATTATATGCGTCGTCATAAACTTATTAAAGAAATTAAACTGAACGGCTGCATGAAAATTACCACTTCAATCAATTGCTTCCTTCAAACTAGTTGTGTACACTATATAAATGTGTCATAGAAAAAGACTACGTGTTGTAAATGTTTTACCCCGCTCTGTAGAGGTTGGCGGACTCGTCACTTCACGTTAAGTTTTAGGACCAAGGAATAACGCATGGATCCTGGATGACTATAGCGCAAGGCTTACTTCAGGTAAGTATTAGGAGTAGTGAAATGTGGATCCTAAACAAGTGGCAGGATTTTTAGAGGGGGGGTGGAAGGGGGGGACGAAGTGAGGCACTGCCCCCCCCCTTAATTTGGTGGCCAAAATATTAATACAAATTTATGTATAAGAGAAACTTCTCGTGGCTATTCCGCCCCTATGGGCTCCCACTCGTATTCATATTCTAGAGCCTCTAGCAGCGACGTGTACGCAGGCCCACTTTTTTTCAAAGGAACCCACCCCCCCCCTTTCGACAAATCCTGGAATCCGCCACTGCTAAATTTATGGAGCGTAAAGTAAGTACAAGGCGCGGGATCCTGAAAAGTATTAATTGATGATGTTAGCCATGGATCCTGAAATGTATCATTAATGAATGTAAAGGCAATTGGATCCACAAAGTAATCATGATGTAATTAGAAGGGCGCCAAATCGTGTACATACTGCTGAATGTAATTATACAAGCGCGGATCAATCTAACATACTGCTGATGTAATTAGTACAGGCGCGTATCGCGTCTACATACTGCTGAATGTAATTATAAGGCGCGGAATCATCTACATACTGCTGAATGTAATTAATAGGCGCGGATCATCTACATACTGCTGAATGTAAAATTATAGCGCGGATATCTAAATACTGCTGAATGTAAGCGCTGGATCATGAGCTATTGGCTGAATATAATTATGAAGCGAATCCTGAAATGTATCAATGAGAATTAAAGGCATGGATCCACAAAGTATTCCATGAATGGTAATTAGAAGGCGCAAATAATGTTTATAAGGCGCGGAATTCATCTACATACTGCTTGAATGTTTATAAGGCGCGATCACTACATAAATGATGAATGTAAGGCGCGGATCTTGAACATATTGCTGAATGTATTGTGAAAGCGGATCTGAATGTATCAATAGATGAATGTAAAAGGCATGGTCACAAAGTATTCATGAATCTTATACGAGCGCGGATCCTGAATAAAAATGAGAAAATATAAATAAGAAGGTGCGGGATTCTGAAACATATTGCTGAATGTAGTTATGAAGCGGAGATGATGAATAGTTGATGATTACACTGTATCGTCAATCACGATGTCACATGTACCTCAAACTAAATCAATGTGACCCCGAATGTCAACCCCATCCCAAGGTTTTAAAACAAAAAAAAAAAAAAAAAAACAAATAAAAAAAAAAAAAACTGTACTAACAACTTCCACGAAATCCACGGAAACCCATCAACACCTGAAAGCGCTAATCCAGGGGGACAAAATGCCGCCCACACACAATTCCCAGGATATCAGTACCCCCCCCCCCCCCCCAAAAAGTGAACTCCCTCTTGAATACATGTATATATATATATCTAAAATATCAACAACCCTATCTAAGCTGATACGAGGGAAATTGGGCATCATTTCAACATATCGATGTCAACTGTTCATGTTATTATAAAAAGAGTGAATAGAGCCGTGAATGAAAAGCTGTCAAAGGTACCATTAATTATAACTTTAAAAATACGCCCATCTACATTTTAATTTTGAAAAATGCGTCAATCCACCCAAAAAATCTGAGCGCATTTATTATGGGCTGCCGACGTCTATAAAACGAACTTCTGAAAGAAACAAGATGTTTAGGATTTTGGTGAAACATTTTAAAGGAAAGGCAATTTTTTATATCCCCCCTCCCTTATCTAACTTTAGGCCTTTAGTATATAAAAAATGTTTTCTTTTTCTGTTAGTAACCCCATACCCTCTTTTAAGATGTCATCTCCCGCTTTTAAAAACGATGCTACGTCGCTGTCGCTCAGTTATCAAAAAGGGCAATATCTATCCGCTGTTTTTCCATAATTTTGAGGACAGTGTTGGCGAGCTAAATCGATAAATTCACTAGTCTTGAAATAAGAATAATTATGTTTAAAATTAATTTGATTAAGGTAATTAGCTGGCCAGATTTTAACGAGCAACAACGTATTGCACAAGAATTCCAGTTGAAATGTGGATTGCCAGACATTGTTGGGGTGCTAGATGGCACCCATATTCGACTTGCATCTTGCTTAAAGGGGGACACAGATTACATAAACAGGAAACATTTCCCATCTATGCAGCTTCAGGTATTGATTAATATTCAAGTATTTTTAAAATTGTACAATTATTGGACTTTGGTATACTGTATTGCATGCTGAGCATGTATATGCAAACATTCAATTGTCTCTCTTTCATTACAGATAGTGGTGGATGCCGATATGCTTATCCGCGATGCTTATACTGGTTGGCCTGGCTCCACCCATGATGCTAGAGTATTCAGAAATTCTAGTCTGCATGCCAATGCCATTCAAGGTCATTACCTTGATGCAAATAAATATATTATAGCAGATAGTGCATATCCTCTGAAAGACTGGATTATAACTCCATTTAAAGATAATGGCAGGCTAAATGGTCAACAAAGAAGATTCAACCGAGTTCTATCGTCAGCAAGGCAAGTTGTGGAAAGAAGTATCGGCCATTTGAAGAAACGTTTTAGACGACTGACTGATGTCACCATTCATGATCCTGAAGAGATTGTGAGAACCATTGTTTCAGGGTGTATTTTGCACAATTTATGTATCATTCATGAAGACAGTGTTGAAGACTTTGTTGAAATTAACAATGATGGACACCCAAATCACTTCCAAAATGTGTACAATAATAATCAGGGTGGATTGCAACGGCGCCAACAGCTGATGCAAATGTTGCCATGAAAGAAAAAGAATTTCATTCAGTTGAACAACTGCACTTTATATTTTCATTGTTTAAACTGAAAATCATTTGAACAATAAAAAGTAAACAATGGTTATCAATATCAACAATTACAAAAACATACACGAAGGCCATATAAAATCATTTTTTAAGATTCTCATTCCAGTATGTCCACCTCTTAACCCCTATAATGGACCAAATAATTTTCGTTTTTTATACCAGTGGTATACTGAAAATGAAACTTTCACAACTACAATGATCTTTTTATAGATGTTTTTGTCATGTTTACAGCCTTAAAAATGATATAAATTCCTACCCCAAACTCACTACAATGGGTGAGATTCTAAAAATTGATTTCCTATGACATAAGTATATCTGAAATGACTAGAAAGGAATACTTTTTCTTGTAAAACAATGAAGAGATCCATGGGCCTCATGGCTCACAAAAATAGCAGATCCAAGCAATGAACAGGCCTTATCGGTCACCTGAGTTGGCCTTATTAAAGTATCACTTCTGCCAAGGCCTGTAAAATCTAGAAAAGATTTCCTGACAGTGCGTATACTAATGTTTATGTAATATCTATTCATTTTCAAAGAACTATCAAAAGTACTTAAGATGTTATTGAACAATTTACAATTTATGTCCCGCCCTGTTACAAAGATGCTCAGGTGAGCTAAATTTTGTTGTAAATATCAATTGCATACATGTAAATGACAACAACAACTGTCCTAGCAAGACAATCAATGCTCCAGCAAACTTAGCACAATGTCTTTGAACCAAGTAATATATAAAATAACAAAATTATACATTTAGGCATTTGACTATTTGTCATGAAAAATCAATTACATTGTAACTTTTGGTTAGATACAAATTTGCGACACTCTAATTTTTCTTCTGAGAAAAAATATCCAAAAACCGGTCAAATCTCTGCATTTTCTCCTCTTGATGCCTGTCCATCTGTTCTACCATATTTTTTCCAAGCTCCTCCAGCTTTTGGAACATCGAAGAAAGATTTTCCGTCTTTCTTTTCCTTGTCTGTTTTTTCTCCACCACTTCTTTACCTTCTCTATCAGTTTCCTCAGAAGACGTTGCTGAATTCGAGACAGCTGAACACAATTTCCCCCTTCTCCTACTACTGTCAAATGTGCATATGGCTGTTGATGAGGCTTTATGTCCAAAAATTCTGTTAAAATCCTCCAAATATTTCCAGGCCGTAGGACTGTTTCCTGTTTTATTATTTTGATCCAGTACTTCTCGGTATTTCTTTTTCATGTTCTTCCATTTGTTCATGACCTGAGCTTTGGTTACTTTAACTCCCAATGAACAGAGCTTGCTTGTTATTTTAGTCCATAAAACTTCGTGGTTTTTGTTTTGATGAAACTGTGTGTCCATTTCCTCTCTGCTTGTAATAAGAAGCTTTTCTTCTCCTTCTGTCCAAATGTGAACCTGGGGTTAAACAAAATATTTATGTACATGTGGTAAGAATTTGTTGCACCTAATGTTAAAATACAAAGTATTGAAATTTAAATTTCTGAAATCAAATTCAAATTAGAAATGCAGTGAGTAAACTAGCTCACAAAGGATACCCCCCACCACCCACACATTTTTATGTTCACTTAAGTCACTGAAGCTTGAACAAAAATGTTTTCACCCATGCACAAATCCATGTATAAAAACCTTAATTTTGAATTTTGTGATCAAATAGTCAAGTATATAATGGTCACAAAGAAGTAGGTACAGTTTCGTCCATTATATGCCCTAAAATTCAAAAGTTTGTTTAAATTCCTGAAAATGCACATATAGCATCTTGAAAAAGTGCTAATAAAAAATACCAAGCTATGCACTTGTATTCTGTTTTCAATTAAGGAAAAATGACGTCATTGCACATGTTATATTATATTATTTCAGTGAAAAATTATGAAAAATGGCACATTTTCCCATAGTTTTTCGGATAAGAAAATGTGTCCACACCTGTCGCCCACAACGAAATGTATATATTTTATGTGAAATCACATCATAAAGATATAGTGTTAATGGGTGATGGATGTGGACACATTTTCCTATTAGAAAAACTACTGAAAAATAGGTAGGTGTCTTCTGCTTAGTTTCAAGGAAAATATGGGATAATGCACTTTTAATGACGTCACAATTAGCCTTTGACTATCATTTAGGTATTATTATTCTAGACTCTTAATTCTCAGCTATCTTTGTGCAAATCAAGTTCCTACATTTTCATTTCTCAATGCATATTTGAAAAATTGCTTTAAACAGGGCAAAGAGTAGTGATTGAAACGTAATGACTACCTTCCATGGTTATACACTCATATGCCAAATATGGTATGCCTACGTCAAAGAACAAGTGGCCTGAACACGAATCCTGCACAGACAGAGTGATTCCTATATACCCCCAAACTTTGTTTACCAACGAGTATAAAAACAAAGGCTGTATGCTGCAGAGTCTCATTAGTGAATTGACCTACAATCCCATGATGGCTATAAATCTAATTTTCCTCTGGTCAGAGTCCGCTACTACAATGTACAGTATATACTAAACCATGAAGCATTAAACAAGGATGCATTTTGCATTATGACATTTTACCTCCCCAGCACCTAATTCCAGCTCAGAGGATAATATGCTTGCAAATTCTTCTTGGATAAGTAGAATTTGTCCAACTTGTATAGACCTAATCTCCATGTACAGTACATGGAATATGGCGTAATCAACAGAAAAGCATCTGGTGGATGGACATGTAGATGGCCATGACATAGATGATGTGGATGTACATGAGGGGCTACATGTCTCACTACAGCACAAAAACTCATCTAGGTTTTTATCACAGTAGAAATTTAAAGTTTTTTCTACATCGTTCATATTTTGTCCATAGAAGCATGCCTCTACCTTCTCTGCAAGTCTGTCATTTGCCTCAGAGGGAATGCAAGTATTCGACAAACTGCAGCTCTGCGTTGCATCGCCAAACACCTGACGCATCACTGACTCTTTCACACCAGGATCTATTGGGGAAATATAATTTTTTGATGAATTATAAACAATACTTCTTCTGAACTGAATATGTTAAAATTACCAAAAAACACTGCCTGCAAAATTGAAGTAATAGTGTTTAATATATATATATATTTATTATTATTGTTTTCTATCTATTTCTGTTTGATTTTTCTGCTTTTACATTAAATAATATTTCAAACAAAATTAAATAACAACACTGCCTGGATCACAACAAATTGAATTTAAAAATATCTGATAGAATTAAAACAGCTGCTCACCACAGTTAGGATCCTCAATCATATCCAGAAGATCTGGCGGCATACTGCACTCCTTTGTAACCCCATTCCAAGTTAATTTCACAAGCACTCTGTAATGTTTTCAATTGCAGAAATTAATTGACAGTGAATTTTGATACCAGTGTGGGTGTCATAAATGAATATATATATATAATTATGAAATAATTGCCTCTTTGTCAAAGTAGTGAATTTTAAATAATTTTTACAATTAACACCAAATCTCGTGTACAAACTTGATTCGAGTGTTTTAAAATTTTAAATTGGCGCCTATCTCGCTAATTATTTTTTTTTTCTACTTTTAACTTTTCCGAAGGAGTCATCACTTTAGTATACTTGTTGAATTCTACCTATTTCTTGATGGAAGCTGAAGTGATAGGTATGGCGGAAATCTGCATATAAATTAGTTGCACCAGATAAAGGTTAATTATATTCGGTCTAAATAGGTCCTAATATTAACCCTCATTTCCACAGAAATTAGACAGTCACGGGTATCTACACACCGGCCCTTTATCGTTTGTTATGCATGTACAGAACCCCTATCCTATCCTAACCCGGTATGTTTTTCATTTTCCTATTTCAAGGATGAAAAGATGCTAGAAATATAAATTATTCATAAGATCTATTATTGGGTTTAGGCCCCCTAATATTTCTATCACATTATTGGATTTGGCGGTAAAATATACCACCACAAGTTTTCGATTTCGAGTCGTATGTTTATTCTCGTTATCATTCGGGGGGGAAACCCAGACAAAATGTCTTCCTACATAATATCAGTCAAAGAAAACACCTATATTTGACTTTTTTTTTACTTACACAGCCTCGCTACCTTCACCCTCCGCCATCTTTGAACTCGATTAACCCAGTCTGGAAGTGGGATTGAACTCGGGTGAAGGTCAAAGTTGAAATGACGTAACTATAGTAGGAACTCTGTCAGATCGGCTGTTACTTTATTTACCCGAGTACATACTATAGTTCCAGTCGAAGTCGCCCTATGAGTTCAGTCCAGATGGATTAAGAGTTTGGAAGGCTTACAATATTGGCTCCGGTAAAAAAAAGTTGATTTAAAAATTTTAATGTAATTTTGTATTTTTATAGTAAAGTTACTAATTCTGACCCATCAGGATTTGACATTGGCTTCCTTGTAGAAAAAATCTTCAAAGTTTGAACATAACTTAAGCAAATATTTTGAATGCATGTCTGCCAGTAGAAATTTCTGTTGTCATTTGAATATCTTAATTTAATAATTGAAATTAGATATAGCATGATGATAAGAGCTGGTAATATGTTTTTAGGGAAGTTATATCCATGGACAGCTGGTGCATTAGTTCCATTCACACAGCTGAATGTCATCCACTCTTGGGTAAATGAAACAAGTTCTGCTGCTCTCCTACAAGCTGCAGGTAATTAAATGTATTTTTCATGCTTTCAATTTTTAGAACATTGTCTTATAGGATCTACATTTAGCCTAACCATAGGATCTACATTTAGCCTAACCTTACACCATATTTGGTGGCTATCATTAAAAGAGTGGGTGCCAGTATGCCACCACAAAAAAATATTTGTATAATATCACAAATCTCAGTATTTTGCCTTGTCAATTTCGAGTCATAGAAAAAAGACTGCCTATTAATCATGCATATCGATCTTTATTGACGATATTGTTTAATCTGAAACACTGTTTGATAAAACTTTAAAAATGCTTTTTAGATGATGAAAGTCCTGAACAGTCCGTTGCAAAAAAAAAAAAAAAAGGCCTAGAGAACATCACTCAAAGTATTTCCGTGCACCAAGAAAGATGGAACAGATTATATGCTCACTTTGATGAACCTAGGCGCTCCCCAATGTAATTTGTAAATGTGAAGGTCACCCTAGCTATACTTATAAAAATAGAGAAGGCCTCTGCCAAACTGAACGCCATATTGGATTTGCCTGGCCCCCATACCCAACCTACTTTAAGTGTTCTCGGCTCTTAGCTGGGCTATCCATCAGCATCGTGTACCTTTTAATTTAATTCAACATTAAAAATAGTTGCCAGCTGTTCAGCAGGCACCATTTCCGCCGTATTCGCTTCGTTTAAATCGACATTTCTCCCGACTCTCGTTACAAAATGCTCATCTCGGCCGGAAGTAGTCGTAATTTTAAACAACTCTGTTCAAATCATTATCTCTTCACGAGAAAAAATTAAAAAGTAGCCTAAATATATTGAATGAAAAAGCAAGTAACGAATCAGCTGAATATCTCGCAAGTCCTAATGTATAATAAAAAAAGAGGTGCAGAGCAGAAACATGGGAGAGAACATTGAGAATTCAATATATAAAACTAAGCTATTATTTTACATATCAAAATAAGTCACAATCTTAATTACGAAATCACAGGGGTATCGTTAGCTGCTAAACATCCCCGTATAGTTATTACATTACTAATTAGAAATTAAGTTAAGCACAACTTAGTTTTTGTAAGCCAACTAGCCAAACGACATTACTCCTTAATTCCTATTTGCGCGACATCTCCGTTTCCGGCCTCAGCAGTTTCCGCCATCGTGCAGTACAGAGACGAGCTTTAAATCATTCCAAGGGACAACTGAAGCTCACTCTTCCGCCAATATCGCACCAATGTCGCCGGAAGCGACCGAGAATCGTACAGAAGAATCGGAGGAGCGAATTTCTCCTGCAAGGAGGCGGGCAACGCAGGCTCGAACTCTCGTACAGTAACATTAGCCCCTGAGCACATCTGCGCGCCTAGACGCCTTGTCACCCGATGGCGGATCCTCGCGCGGGCTTAACGCCTAAGCACGAAGGCCAACCCAGACGTCAGTTCTTCGCGATCAATATAGGGTCTGAACCACCAACTACGGGACACCTTTATACGTCACAAGCGTTGTGAAGTCTGGCGATATAATTCCCGTTACAAACCCCTACGCAGCTCTTGTGATGCGATTATCCCCCCCCCCCCCACCCCGAGTTATTTTGACCCTCTTATCGCAATGTCGCCCTTTATTGTAAAACAAAAAAATATGTCAAGGGACAATTGTCTGGTTAAATCAGCACGGGGAATTGTCTAGACCATCGGAATCGCAGGGGAGATTCAAACTTAAGCCCCCATCACAGCTGGACCAGGATCATACTACGACTTTTGATTTTTGCCCTAAACGTGACAAGTCAGTAAGCATGATTCGTTCGTGTGAAGGTCTTTGAAGAGCTGAGTATGAAACGTGGCTGGTGTGGTCGACCACGACCGCGTACGTAAATTTGCAACATGCATCAAAAGCATTCGTATGAAGTTGTGGTGAAAAAAGAGACCGTATGACAGCGTAGTGAAGGTCGGTGGAAGGCGCACGGCGGTCCGTGGACTATCGTACTGACGTCTGGCACACGTCTAGCAAAAAATCGTCCCTAATTTATAACGATCCACTACGCTGCTATACGCTCCTTCACGATCATGCAGATTTACATTACGACTTATACGATCACACCACGATACTACCAACGCTCTCGCGTTATAGCACAGCCTTCACTATGCGATTTACTAAGGCCTAGTCACAGCCGCGCTTACACCTGGTACCGATCTAGCTGCACCGAATTTATTAATATTTGGAAATCTTGAAAGAGCGCGCAGAACTGATCAGCCAAATTCGTTAGTCACTGAGCAAATCGTCGCAGCAAGGTTGATGATACTGTTCAAACCTTAGAACCATGCAGATCTCGAAGGTGCAGAAGATCTATGGCACTATGTCGTATCCGCTTACGCACGCCAATACGTACTTACGATCAGTATCACTACCAACAAGCACTTCAGGCACTGACGTTTTAATTATATTTGATGTTAAAAAAAAATCTGCCGTAGAAACATTTAATATTAAATATTATAATGTTTACGGGAGATTCTTTTAAAAAATCAAATAATGTAATTTAAAACGTCAAATGCCTGTGTCTACCACCTATTGTATGTGATCTTTTCACAATCACAGACACACGTGGATTGCAGCAACGTCTGCCGACTGATCGTACTTCGGCACTGCCATCATTTCGCACGATTCAGAAAAACATGAGATCCAGTATGGCCTGGAGCTTCAGACTTTCAAAATTAACTTTGTTCAGAATGACGTTCGGATATTGTTGAGATCTAAGTAGACACAACAAATCATAGATCATCGTCTCACATACTAACATTTTATGAAGAAACATGGCTGGAACCTCAAGAAAAAAGGATGGGATTGTACCAAGTAATCATAAAGTCAGGTGCCTTGGCAATAAAGCTAATTGATTTATCGGTATCTATGTTTATGGTCACACTCGAAGTATATTTCACTTATATGGAGAAGTCAACTGACCCACTTACGGGATGCTGGGTATCTATTTTGACACTGGACCCACAGGATTTAAAGCTAGTTGAAGGATGATGTCTTGATACCTTGAGTCGGTCCATGCAACACAAAGCTTAAAACTGACACACGTTGAGGTCTAAAGTGGCATATTATGACAAACGATCGGCGAAGATCGTAGAACAGTCGCGGTAGCGGCAGTATACAGTGGTATCATCGTACCGTGCGAGTAGCAAGCCGTAGGGAGCATCGTCAGACACAATCGCATAGATCTAGTGGTATCGTAAGGATGTCTGGGTGGTCGTGGTAATCGTAGCATGGTCGTGCAAAGGTCGTAGAAGAAAGCGTCTGTATCGGGTAGGTGTAGTGTGATCGTGCAGAATTGACTATTGATAGACTGTATTGACAAGTTCATAACGGTCGTAGTACAAGTCTGTGATCTCGCCAACACCGACCACTATAATGAAATCACGGACCTTTCTACTAGTTCATTTAGATTTGAGCGTGTGAGAGCGTAGTAAAATCGTGGCCAGATGTTATGGTGTTAAGAATGGCCGCTATGTGTCTCGTTAAGCAAAAGTCCAGGTGTTTCCAATATAGATATGTGACAATCGGCATTTCTAATTTTTTCTATCGTGTTTGCCTATAACAAAGCTCTAGATTTATTAAAGTATATATGGTGATACGCTTTGCAGCCAACCGCTCTACGTGGTTGTTCAATACGATGAGTAATTCAGACTCAGAACTGGCCAGACAACCCAGGTATGTCCTGGCACTATTTACCCAGCAGCAATCCCGGAAACACAGGACATAAGATGGTCCAAACCTTTCCCAGTCTTATGTCATTTTCGCATTGGACTTCCGCGCCTTGATACCACCAAGGCCAACGGGTTTGCCCGTCTTACATGTTCATGTTGGTATCCGTTATCTCCCTGATTCGGATTTGCAAATGTGCCACATCCATTTTCATGGCACTTTCTGCGGTGGGCACGTGTACGACTTTCCTGTAATGTGTATGTGAAACTAGTGAAGTGTGTATCTGCGACTTGTTTTACATTTGACAGCACGTGTAGCTTTCAGGTTGGCTTTGCATGAATACTTTCTTTATTTTGCAATCATCTTCGCAAGCACAGTGTCGATTCGTACTCTAATACTCCCCTTGGCAATTTGGTGAGTTTCAATATCTGCCGCATTGAACTTCCCAAACACCCAATTCAAATCCGCCTTCACTTACCTGTACGGTTGATTTCACAAACCGCTTTGATGCCATCTACTTGATTGTCTTAAAAACTTGTATACAAATTTCCTTCAATCTCTTTTCTCTTGTCATCCGTTAAACTCCATTTTGTAAAACATGATCCACACACATACTAACAATCTGATGCCTGAGTTTTGTTTCCGCAAAGCGAAATCGCATTGTCGTTAGATGGCAATTCCAGTGCAGACTAAATCTGCATAGGGGGAATTTAGAGTAAGCGAATCGGAAGCACACTTGGCTTGCAAAGATGATCTTCAATAAATTGTACACCTCGTATATTATGTGTTTTCATCCTGGAACATGATCAGGCAACTAGCGGATATTACATGCTGTTTTTATTTACTGTAGTGGGGTAACTTAATTTTTCTGTTAAATTAATAAACTGTAGCAATGTTTTCAAAATATTGAACTAGTACACATGTATGATGCAGAAACACGATTTTGATCAAGTTTTGTAATCGAGACAGGCTACTTACATGTACAAACAAGTTGTTGTTGCAAAGGTTTCAACAGTCACGTTTAAAGGCCGCATTTCACGAATTCTATGGACGTTATAACGATACAGTTTACCAGAATGGCCTTCTATTGGGTCAAATGTTGTCTGATATGTTTCATACTTGTGTTGTATCTATTAGTTTGACTACGGATTACTCCGTTTACCCGATCAAGACAATGGACTCACGGCGGGTGTGAACGATCGACAGGGGGGATGGTACTGACTCCTTTAAGCACCCTGATTCCACCTCTGGTGTGTCCAGGGTCCGTGTTTGCCCAACTCTTGTTTTTCGATATACTTACTAAACAGAGGTCCCGTGTCGCAGCATGTGTGACACGCAAAAGAACCCTCACTGCTAAAGGCCACGAGTGTTAGCATAGGTCTAAATATTGCAGCCCTTCCGCATGTGACGTCTCAATATGAAGTGAAATATTCTCAACGGACGAAAAACAAATGAATAATCAATCAATCAATAGTACTGACAATGAAATGTTTTGGTATACTATTTATGAATAACCTAGCCCTTTTAGAATATACGTGAACATTGAGAGTGAATTCCTCAATTACGCAAATGATACCTTTACGGAAGTTTGGATGTGCTACCTAAAATGTTTTCAATCGACCTCAAATCAATTATCTACTGTTTTTGCACAATTTTCATTTAAGTGATTTTTTTTACACGGTTTTCCCTCGTCTGACATATAGGTTGAACAGCATGGGGTACTCGCAATAATATGCATTTGAAAAAAAAGGATAATGATGGAAAAATTATTCACATATTTTGTATTACTTTAATTACCTAATAATTTTGTTATGATACATCAGGTTGAGAGTGTTTTGACATATAAATTAAATTGTTTTCATAGTCCATTATGGTGCTGCTAAATGTTAAAAAAATAAGTGTGACTGCAGATGATTTGCGTGTTTTGTTTTTGGCATGATAGGGTAATTTTAGACATGAAACAGTTGAATATTTTATTTTGGTTCACACTTTCAAGTACTAAGTAATTGTCTATGTGTAAAAACATGCATACATTGACATTTATACAGATAATAGTCAAAGCCAAGATAGAATATCTATGGAAATTAATTCCTGGTATTTTGCATATTAATTTTCCCCTGAGTTTGTTATTGGCCTATTATCTGATCTGTAATCCATTCATGGAACCTGAACAAGTTGTAGATATTATCATGTTCTTTTAATAGTTTATCTAATTTATGTATCTATATACATCTAAGACAGATGTAAAGGCAAAGACAACGAACAGTGATCAATCCCGTAAGTCCCAAATATAATACAAAAACAAGAGTTGGGCAGTCACGGACCCCTGGACACACCAGAGGCGGGACCAGGCGCCCAGGAGGAGCAAGTTTCTTTTTATTAGCAGTATATGCAGATAAATGGACTAAGCGAATACCTATGTGTCTCATGTACGAGAACAAAACTAGACCATTAACGGCAAAACTAACAACTCAACTTTCTGATAACGAGACGATTTTAGCTTCTCTATCGTCAATATCCCATATTTATGTAGCAACATTCCATTATCACCTATATATGGTGTGTATGTTTTAACTGATCCAACACACAAGAGCTTGTTCTGCGTTTGATCAGTTTTAAATCGAGGCAGACAGCTGGCAAAGACGTTGATGTTGCAGAGGTCACAACAGTCACGTTCAAAGTCAGGATTTTACCAATGTTATGGGCGTTATAACGATCTAGTTTGCCAATACAACATGCCATTGGGTTAAATGCTGCCATGCGTGTTTCAAATCAATTGCTAGATCATTCGTTATACACTGAAATTGATTACGTATTACTCTATTCACCTGATAAAGGGT
>CAJDSM010016959.1:0-15437 GCA_903981925.1 Ostrea lurida | reverse complement strand
TGAACCTTCGGTTCTGGTGAGCTAAAAACTGGAGCGATTCACATCAACCTTTTCGGGCCAACCCCACAAAGGGGGATAATTGAAATTACTGGTTTATGACATCAAGCCAACATCTTAAGCCCCCATCACATCGGACCACGACCTTACTACGATCTTGATTTTTGCCTAAATCGTGACCGGTCGTAGCTTGGTCGTCGTGAGGTCTTGGTATGAACGTGGCTGGTCGTGGTTGATCACGACCGCACTACGTAAATTTTGAACATGCTCAAAACATTCGTAGTGAGGTCGTGGTGCTATCGTGTGAAAACGTGGTACAGGTATACTAAATTCGTCCCTAATTTATCGTCATTCACACTATGCTGCTACTACACGTTCATCACGATTACATTACGACTTATACGATCTTACTACGACCACACCACGATGCTACCACGCTCTGTGTTCTTAGAACGCTCTTACTACGATCTTACCAAAGGCCCAGTCACATCGAACTTACAACCTGGATACGACCTATTTTCGACCTAATTCTTTTTACTTGGAACCATGGGCAAATCATAGAAAGAGCGCACGACTGATTGGTTGTGCCACTTCTCGTAAAATCTCACTATCAGTAGTAGTGAGATTACTTACGACCTATGCAGACTGGTTGACTGACCTTACTATTGATGATGTCACCAATCAAGTTCGCAGTTTAGAAATTCAAGAGTGGCTACTGGAGTTTTGATCATTTTCTACTTCCATGATAAAACTAGACAATATGTTGATTCGTCACCAGATACAGCAGCAACAACAACTGAGTGCTGTTGCTACAGCTTTAATTCTCCGACAACAAAATCAGCGTCAACAAGAACACGAGTTCTTTGTTCGTCCTTGGATTGAAAGTCGAGCATTCTTCGGCAACAAGAGCTAGATGTCAACCGATGCTGACATACGATTGCGAATCTAATCGAACGACCACCTTACGACTGCTGTGATCGAGCGTGTGAGCGGTCGCAGACCTCTGACCTCAACTGATGATATTATTGGTCAATGATCGTCACCACTTGTAGCGCGGTTACCCATGATTAAATTGCAATCGATCTTTTCCAGTCGTATAGGTGACCGCGTGACCATGGGTACCACCATTTGTACGAGCATCTACCACCTATCGTACGATGATCTTTCACCAAATCGCAGCACGTGATTGCAGATGGAGATCGTAGCAAACATTGCCGACTGACCGTATTTCGGCAAATCTGCCATAACCAGTGATAATTCGCACGATTCAGAAAACATGCGATCCAGTGTGGCTGAGGCTTCAGACTTTCAAATTACTTTTGTTCAGAATGAATTTGAAATGCGCATCTGGTGCATAAAAATTGGTACCGTATATTAATTGTATATAGTACACAATGGCCTTCTTTACGATTACAAATTACCACTAAGTCATATGTTGATGATTTGTTTTATACCTTTAGTTAGACTGCCATTTTCGTACTAGATTTGACGACGGGTACTCCCGTTTACTTTGTTGCGACTAAGGGCTCACGGCGGATGTGACCGGTCGGCAGAGAATGCTTAGTCCTCCATGGCACCTGACCCTGCCTTCGCTTTTGTCAGAGGTCTGTATTGCCCTACACATATGTTTTGGGGGGATTATGATTACGTTTAACACATTGTTAGCTTCGCCAATTTATAGACTAATAATTTATAGACCATCGTCGCACACACTTACACACTTAATAAGAAAACATGGAGCGAACCTCGAGAAAAAAAGAGGAATTGTACATGTATTATCAAAGCATGTTGACCTTGCAATAAAGCTAATTGATTGATTGATTATTTATTGTTTTACGTCCCATTCGAGAGTATTTCACTCATACGGAGACGTCACCATTGCCGGTGAAGGGCTGCAAAATTTTGCCCTATGCTCGGCACTTGGTGCCTTTGAGCAGCGAGGGATCTTTATCGTGCTACACTTGCTGTGACATGGAACCTCGGTTTTTCCGGTCTAATCCGAAGGACCGCCCCATTCAGTCGCCTCCTACGACACGCAAGGGGTTGCTGGTTATCTATTCTAACCCGGAACCCCACGGGTTAAAGCTAATTGAAGGAAGATGGTCAGATCCACGAATCTTCATGTAAAGCAAGGCTAAAACTGGAAAAGTTTAAAAAGTGGCATACATGACACGCGATCGCGAGAGATCGTAGAACAGTCGCGGTAAGCGCAGTGTAGCGTGGTACAAACGTACCGTGCGTAGTAGCACCGTAGTGAGAACGTAGAACAATCGCATAGATCGTAGTGGTATCGTAAGGATGCCGTGGGTGATCGTGGTATAATCGTAGCATGATCGTTGGAAAGTCGTAGAAGAAACGTACTGTACTCATGAAGGTCGTAGTAGAATCGTGCTTGAATTGACCATTGATAGAAGATTGACAGCACTATGGTCGTAATACAGTCGTGATTGCTGTTACACCGACCACGTTTAAATCAAATCACCACGATACTACTATGATCATGTAGATCTTGAAGGTCGTGGAGAGCGTAGTGACATCGTGGCCAGTGTGATGGGGGCTTAAACAGCTATAGAGCTTTTAAAAAACAGCAAAAATTCAACATTACTTTTAAAAGGGTTTCCGAATCACAGTAGATCTACAGAAAATAGTTTAACAGAGGAAACCAAGGCGACAGACGTTTACGCCCCGTAAAAATGTCACTCTTTTGCATCCCATGCACAATGCAAACAAATAAAATTACCATTGCACAGATTTTAATCGGAGCCAGATGCATTTATGGTTGACGGGGAATAGTAATAAAAAATATCTGAATTTGAATCAATGTTAAAGACTTTTGCGTGTACCCAAGTTCTCCACCAACTGTATGCTCTATTTTTAAGCATGAAAGTTGATTTAATGGAATAGAAAAGGCCTAGCAAATTTTACAGACAGAATTCAATGCTTGTTTTTGACAGTGAAGATGGAAGAAATTGATTAAAGGATTTTTCCTTTCAGAGTTTTTTAAAAGTTTAAATCAAAAGTGTTTCATTTACTTTGTATTGGGATGTACACTGGTTAAAAAAGTAATTCACACGAACGTGTATTCAAGTACAAGTAATAAGACTTTCTCATTTTCTGTCGCTTAGTTTTGGAAAAGATTACCCAACAAAATAAGTACTTTATTTCATCGACTTCATTTAAAATCCTGACAAAGCCATCATCATTACTCTTATCAAAGTCTGGTATAGGGAATCCTGAAGTGCAACTAAATTAGGTAATTTTCGAGAAGAAATACGGATGTGTGACTGTAGCCTCTCTCGTTAATGTTACTCCACTAGGGTACAATATCCAGCATGAGGTAACCTATCATTGCGCTTATGGCCGCCCAATCTATATCGTCCCAACGCCTACCATGACACATGGTCTCCGTTCATAAGTTCACATTCGCAGGAGCATGACTTCACTTCTAATATATAGCGCTTGCTAAAGGAACAGTCAATACCCATGTCCAAATTTGAGGTTCAACGCAGTGCCAGGGTCAAGAATTGAACTCGGGGTCCCCGGCTGTAAAGCCAGCGCTCTAACCACTACGTTACCACGACTGTTCATATGGTTGTGGAGATACTTAGTATTTATTTATCCAGAGACACATATCTCCTTGTGTCCCCTCCTCCAAGCTGTTTTCTGACACACCTTGGAGCAGTACCAAGCTTTACGGCATCTCCCGCACGACGGAAAACCCTTCTCGTCTTCCGATTCTTTTCGGCATTCAGTACAGGTATCCGCGTCGTCCCCCTCAAACAAACAGCCAGGACATTCACACCAAAAATGGTACAAGCGATACAAGAGGCCTCGTCTTTGTTGGCGGGTAAGTGACGGATCCACGTATGACACAAGTAATTCTTCCCCCTCTTTGATTGGTTTCCTAGAAATCACGTGTATACCAGGAGCCTCGTTTACATTTCCAGAAATTATTTCAACGTTGCTTGCACATGAATGGTTTAAACTGGATTGTACAGAAAACAATCCTGCAAAAACAACCTCTTTTACGGTATTTGACAGAATCTTTTGCAAGCTCTTCATTTCCGGTGTTCTGTCTACGTGCTTCCGGAACTCAAAATAAGGATGATTTGGATCGGAAAACGCCTGTACGTTTCTGATGATCTGGCCATAGCGGAAGTTGAATTCCTCTGGTGTTATTTTGTAATGCCTGCTTTGGTCTTTGTTACTGAACATCTTAACCATAAGGTCATACATTTTTGGAATCTTCTTTGTCATTCCTCCGTGACCATTTACTTGGAAGCTGAAGATGATTATACAAAAAAAAGATGTTGAAAATAATTCATTCAGAATACTGGGTGGAGGTTATAAAGTATGTTAATGATAAAGATCTCTGAAAAACGACAATAAGCTAATATTCAAACCTTGAACGAAATGATACTAGAACATTTGTATTTTAACCAACTATGGTTTCTTACTTCTGCTCACCTTTCGAACTTCCTCCGGGCTCTAGTAATACCGAAGTCTGCAGTCTGTGATATATTGGTGTTTTCTGGATTATTGGTAGCATCACATAAGATTGTTGCCCATAGCCTAGCCAAGAGGAAGGGACTGAAGTTCTCATACCACCACCCCTGGGGGGTCTCTGTGTCTTCAACCAAAGCTTTCTTGTACTCGCTGCAGATCTTATATAGTTTAGACGAATGTTCATTTTGGGATGAACATATAACTTTATGATATCCTTCCCAAGACTCGCGTCTACACTCGTCAGAACAATACAGTTCTATGGAACAGTACTCACATTTTACTGGTGTTCGAGTTATCCAGAACTGGTCAACAGCATTCTTTAATATTTTATTGCTTTTTAGAATTTTCAACCCAAAGAATTCTTCCGCCGACACAAGACATTTCGCACAATGACTGCATGATGGAATGGTACCATATTCACAGTCAAGAGCAGGTGCGAGGAGAACAGGGCTCTCACGAAAAACAACAGACTGAACAGTCGTGCTGCAGGACGACTGAACATGTCGGCCTCTCTCAGTAAGCTTCACCTCAATGTTGGTATCAGTGCTCAGAGAGGTGAAGAGTCGCGAGGTCCGGACATTCAGGAACAACTGTATTGCTTGTCGGGTTACGTTAGTGTCACTGTCGTCTGATTCGAAAACGGTCCTTAACCAGTGTTCTGCTAGGGCGGGAAGAGCCAGCCGATTCGCTGCTTTAGCTGTAATAAAGAGATGTAAATGGCATATATTAAATTATTACATTTTTATGCATTTCTGAGATTATATAGAAGGACTGATATACTGTTGGAATTCAAATGGGCACGAATTATGCTCCTTTATTAGCTAACCTATTTTTATATTCTTATGAGGCAGAATTCATTCAAAAGCTTCTACATGAAAAGAAGAAATCTCTAGCGGTGGCCTTTAATTCGACATTTCGATAAATTGACGACGTTTTATCTATCAATAATAATGATATTCATTCATATGTGGATTCACAGCCCAACAAATTAGAGATAAAGCACACCACAGAGTCTTCCATGTCTGCGTCGTACTTGGATATTTTATTGTACATTGACATTAACGGCAAACTAACTTTTCAACTTTATGACAAACGGGACGATTTCAGCTTCTCCATCGTCAACTTCCCATATTTATGTGGCAATATTCCATCATCACCTGCTTATGTGTATGTCTCTCAACTTATTCAATACGCAAGATCTTGTTCTGCGTATGATCAGTTTTTGAATCGAGGCAGGCTACTTACAAACAAGTTGTTGTTGCAGGGGTTTCAACTGTCACGTTTAAAGGCAGCATTTCATAAATTCTATAATGGTTGTTATAACAATTTAATTTACCAGTATGACCTACCATTGAGTCAAATGCTGTCTGATGTGTTTCATAGCCATTGTTAAGCCGTTTTTCACACACTGATTTGACTACGGATTGCTCCGTTTACCTGATCAAGACTATGGGCTCACGACGGGTGTGACCGGTCAACAGGGGATGCTTACTCCTCCTATAGGCACCTGATCCCACCTCTGGTGTGTTCAGGGGTCCGTGTTTGCCCAACTCTTGTTTTTGTATTCTATTTGGAACTTACAAGATTCATCACTGTTCGTTATCTTTGCCTTTACATATTGGGTATAGATCTTTGTCAGATGCGTGTAGTCCGCTCTAAACACGGAATTGCCTCGGTAATACACTGTATGGCTGTAGAAACTACTGACAAAAAAGCGTTTATAAATACTAAATTAAAGCTAGATCAAGCAAGTACCCAGAATTTTGTGGAGGGGTAGCGGAATTTTAGGTTAATTGTCAATATTCAGAGTGAAATCCAACTCAATATCATCACCCCTCCTGCAAATTACGCGCACTATATGGTTTATTTTACTTTTTGCAGTGGGGAGGAGGGGTTGCAATCGCATATATGTATACTTTACAGTGTGATTTTAAACTTAGCAAACTTAAAAAATGTGATGCTGAATACTCATCACTAGATTGTGGGACAAAAACGAAAACGCTCATTTTGACACTTTGGACACCCCTTGTAATTGAAGAAATGCCCCTTTTCCCCCAAATGATTATACTTAGCCAAGTTATGTACCAACAAAGAAAATGTGCAAAAAATTAAAATTAACATATCAAAAAATCCAACGGACAGGAATTATGGATTATTTTGAAAATGGCCCATATACTGATTTTGACATAAAACGGATTACTCCATTTACCCGATCAAAGAGGGCTCATGACGGGTGTGACCGGTCGACAAGGGATGCTTACTCCTACCTAAATGATCCCACGTCTGTTGTGTCCAGGGGTTCGTGTTTGCACTGCTCTTAGTTTTGTATTCCTTAAGTGATTTATGAGATTGATCACTGTTCGTTATCTCCCTTTTCCATTCATTAAAACTGTTTTACACACCCCGTAAGAAAGCAATATAAGCTGAAAGTGTGGTACTAATTATATCTTTCATCAGTTTATATTCGGAACGGTTCCATCGCTTGGCAACAAGCAATTTCAAATTAAATTATGATGTTTTTATATTGAATATAAAATAATATTTTAAGACATTGCAAGTTAACGTAAGACTATTTCTTGGGAATATAATTTTTAAGTAGAATATCATAAATGCGTATTCAAATTTCATCATATTTGCACAATATGTGAAAACTAACGCTATTAATGTCACTTCAAATAATTTGTACACGAATTCATATTTTGGAGCAGATAAAAAAAATTGCGCTTTCGAGACTGTGTCAAAATATACAAATGCATTATAAATATGCTAATTTCAACAATTACGTTTATATTATCAAGAAGTCACAACAAATATCTCAAAATATCTAGAACATAAATTGATGATGAATCGGTGGCAACAGAATAGCAAGGAAATAGTTTGCATACCTCCTGTAATCCAGACAGAGGGCGCTCTCCTCTCATTAGGGATAGCTAAGCAATTGTACACACACTCCTTGTATAAACCCTCATCATACACCGACAGCATCAGATCACCAACATCGTGGTCCGAGTACCTGAAACAAAAATCCAACAGCTGCCTTCCTTTTCTTGTTTCTCCATTTTTGAAAAGTTCCACGGCTTTTTCCGTGACCTTACTGACGTCCACCGGAAATTCCACTGAACTTTTGGTTACGTCATTATCGTCTGCTTCTTCTGTCCACTGTTTCACTAACTCCTCCTCTTTCTGCAGAAGAGTATCATCACCTGGTAAAGGTCTCAGATTTGTTGACATCGGCGAGATGACGGATTTCGGAGAAATCTTTTCCAGAACGCCCTCTTGCATTTTTCGTAGCCCATCTTTTAATTCCGAACTAGACGGATATAGTTTAAGCGCCTCAGTAAAAACCTCGAATGCTTTTTGAAAATTTTGCGCTTCCACCAACTTCTTGGTCTCTGTAATGTACGTCCCCAAATCACTGTCCATAATTTTCAAATATTCAGTGTAAACCAGGGGGAAAAAAACCATGCATGTAGTCAGAATCGGTTTCTGTAGCACGTGCTTTACTCACGAATGCATGTAGTATAAATGTTCCCTTCGACACATCCACCAGGTGGAAAGAGTCGTAAGATTGTACATTTCTGTTTCTGTTAATCATTGATGATAATCAGTATCATCTGTTGATGTGTGTACGCGGGTCATGGGTATTTCTTGCTTACAGTACGCTGTTCACCACACATGTACTATTGTAGTGGTTATAGTGTATGCGAGCAGACGAGATCCGCGCGCGCTTCTGCTAGATGAATTATCTCTCATGAAAATGATTTACAACTATAGCATTTCCTATATAGATGATGATACCGCTCCTTTTGATATATCAATTCAAATGGTTTGTTTGATGATGTTAATCGCCGACTTGAGGGTCACATGACTAATTTATAGGGGCATCTACGTAAAGCCCTGCAAAAATTACTCCATATTTCCTGAAGATTTGATTATATATTCCCCATCATGTACTCAAAATTATATAAATAAGAATATACTTTCTTGTAAGAAATCGAGTCTGACAAGTCCTTTAACATTTAGGGATTTCAAGATTGAGGCTCATGGACCACATCGCTCACCTGTGGACCTTGCTACATGGAAAGGGGCAGACATTTGCGAATCTTATCAAAACTATGGTACAAAGAACATATATTCTAGTCCATCTATCAATCATAAGATTGGTTCATGTATCAGTGTTGTACTCTTGTTGACCTGACCAACACAAGTTCTGCATTCCTGACAGAGATGGCTCAATAAAAACACAATATAAAATTGTTACCCTGTACACTTTTCCTATAATTAATTCCTTTCTAGTGGTTACATACTACTAGCAAATTCACATACATGTGATATGTACAGACTGTACCAAAAAAAGTACACTTTTTCAATTGAATACACGATGTACAGACTGTACACCAAAATTCACGCTAAATGATAAATTGTTGCAAATCCTTTAAATTCAGTCTTTAGAACAGCTGTTTTAGTTACGCAATCCATTCTGTACTGTGGACTTCGATATGCTTGATAGATCACGGACAAAAGGTGTGTCCACAACAGGTCAATAAGTGGTTTGAACCCATTCCATTGATAATTACCAATGCTACCTGACACCTTTGGCAGTAGGTGTTGTTTCAAAATTAAAGGGATACAAAAAATTAAATCACTAGGCTGTATATATCGACATCGTAGTCTTGAGGTTAAAAAAAAAAAAAAAAACAAACAAAAAACCAACCAATTTCCTAAAAAGCATCTTTTATGACTTGAAAACAATTTTAAAACCTTAATTATTAAATGCTTGTAAAAATAATTAATAAAAAATCTATGATAACTTTAATTTAAAGTTTGGGTGTGTCACCAAATGTGATCATCCGAATTTCCTCTAATCTTTCTAATCGAAATGCAAGCAGTCTGTATGTAGCAAAGAAAATTAGGAATGATAAAGTATTTAAATGGAAACGTATACAATTGTGCAAACACTTCTCAGCTTAATACGTTTATTTAAGCATTGAATTCTTATTTTTGGATGTCGTCGGTGGTATAACAGCACCTGGCCATGCCAACAAATTGAATACCGCGCGTTACGCGGAACTGATAATTTGTGTGGCACGGCCAGGTGCTGTTTATACCACCGACGACATCCAAAAATAGAATTCAATGCTAATATTTACATTCCTCAATTTTATATTTATAAATGTTATAATTTTATTATTATTTTAATTCAAAATTTTGGGCCTTTCAAAACTGGTGTGCGCAATAAATGGAAGAGCCGAAAATCAGTCGTTGTACTACTACATAAAATATAGTGCATTTGGATATTACTTATCTTCAAACTATACATTTGAAATTAGGCTGGAGGTTCATCCATTTTATTATTTTCTATTTACTACATATACATATAGCAGATCAATACAGATGTATATGTAGTTCCAGATGTGTATTCATACGCCGTGATTGTTTTAGAGTGTTGTTATAGGAATTTAATGCTCTTCGTTTCCAGTGCATTCAATGATGAGAAATACACTGAATGTAAATATAGACACATTTTATAATTGATATTCGTCTGCATAGATTTAGTACCACATTTTGCAAACTTGTGTACAGCTTTTTCACTCAAAATCACCCCTTTCAAAGGCATTGTACAGCTTTGCGGGTTGAAAAATTATCACATGTATGAATTCAAATCAACACTTTACTTTCTTTAGTTTTGAGTAGGTATACTACATTGTGGTAATGACTTCCATATAGACCGTAGGTTGAAGTCCAGCAAAGGGATTTCATTTTTTTCCCCTACTAAATCTTTGACTAAATAAAGTAAATCTGAAAGTTTTCAGTTTCAAAATAGTGTTACACTACATATCCTTCACTTTTCATTCTAATTTCTCCGGTGCAGATGTAGCATTCCTTGAGTTAATGTGAAAGTATGTGTCATCGAGGTAAATATTTAAAATATAATGAATTCAAATCTTTTTATTAATGTGTTGACTTTAAATACAGACCATGACACAACTGAATGCCTATATTAATCACATGTATATCAAGCTCCGGCAGAAGCCGGTTTATACTGGAGACCTAATATCACTCGGCGTGCTGTTCATTGTACATTATAGCATGCTAAATCACAGGTCAACACTCATTTATAAGAGGGTGAACTTTATAATACACTGGGTGTATACAACGTCATTCATTACTTTAAAGTAACAATAGATGGCTTTGGGCAAATTTAAACCTGAGCAAAATCACTGTACAATATATGTAGGTGAAAATAACACTCATCACAGCCACGTGAGCGTGTCCTTTAGACAATATTTCAGCATGAAAACGATCAGGTTCACATAAAATATTACTGGGCCCTGTGAATTCAAAAGCTTTTCCGAAGTTGATAATTTTTATTCTTCAACCTAAAAGTATTTAGGTGTATTGTGATTGCAGATCTTTGACATAAATGGATAAAATCACATGACACATATCAGAAGATTTCTCTCTGAAAGACAATATAATGATTCAAAGCACTACGGAAATGATTAAGACCATTCATCTTTTATCATATGAATTCAAAAATCAATTATAAATACAACGTACGTCTGTATACAGATCTCTTCAGTCATTTTTTGGTGTGGCTTAATCAGCACAGGCATCCAGCACTATTGGTATATCACATCTACATTAACAATGTTTTGAACTAAATACAATGACATGCAAACTTAGACAGATTAATAATAAAGGCATTAAATTTTCAAACAAAGATAAAAATAGTAGCAATAAGCTTTCACAATAACTTAACTTTGTCTCTGTTCTTAATTTTCACAACATTAGTTGGTGCATGATCACAACACTAGTAAGAGTGTTTCGTTAACATTGTCAATTCTAACCGTCACATCCATAGCATATAATCTTCTGTACATCAAATTTCACTTGCTGTTTTCTAATTCTGGTATAAAATTCAGACACTGGTGTTTTTTCTTTTATCATAGAAACTGCATAGTGAGCACATTTCATCAACGCTCTCATTCCCGCAGTATAAATAAATTAAGTCCACTAGACTAGAGACACGGCCAGTAATTACGATCCACCATTACTTTCCGCGTTCGCCATGTGCTTGTTGTACGTCTTCTCCTGTTTCTCGTACAACTTGACCAGTTTCTTCATTTGACCCTTGGACAACTCTTTTCCCTCTGCGTCATGTGTAGGAATTCCCTGAAATGGGGAAATATGTTCCAGGTTCGATTATCCGAGCCTAATTAAGGTTATACGTGACATTTTTTTTCTAAAATCACAACTATGAAGGTTTCTTGTATGATTTCCAAAATAAAGTTAAAGTTTTTAGTATGATAATATTACCCTACTTCATATATCAACCTGTATAGCTGAGTGGCCAGATAACCTATCTAGTAATGCAAGGGTAGCAGGTCTGATACCCAATACATAGGCATTGTGCCTGCTGCCCAATCCAATTTATGTATGTTTTACATGAATAAAATATTGTTCAAATCAAATTCAAATCAAACCAATTCACCCCCCCCCCCCATTTTTTTTTTGTGACAGTAGCTTAGTTATGTCCATATATATACAGCCTTATATAATACACACAAGTTTTTTCACTTGCCACAATCAGGAGCTATCTAAATATGTGAACTCTAAAACAAACCTGGTAAGATGATATGATGCAAATACTCAAAGTGTCATGAAAAATTCTATCTTGTTGAGAAACATTGCATATGTCCTTAATATTCCATATTTGATTGTTTCACTTGAGCAGCGATTAAATTGAGCCGATTGATTCTTCCCACAAGGTGCTGATAGATTAACCAACAGACAACATGCAATCAAACACATAGTGAAGGTTGAATATGTATCTCAAATTTGTAACACTAACTTTATTAGTATTGTTTCAATCTTGTTTTGTAACTATAAAATTGCCTATCTTAGTCTGACTTTGACCCTTTGACCTTGAAAAACAATAGGCCACCAAGTTTGATAATGTTAGTCTTACAAGTGCTGTTTTTATCTGCCCCACAAGGCATCGACAGATGGGCACGTGTGCAGACATGGATTGATTGATTGCACCATACTATAATAATCATCGCAAACCACGGAATAAAAGCAACAATTCGTGGTTTACAAAGATGACTATAATATTTAACCCTTCTTAGTTCTTACGGCAAGAGTTAAAAAAACAAAAACAAATTGTCAACTTCAAACAAACCTTGTCATCAAACTGTGAATATTTATCTGTTTCTTTCTTGAAGAGTTCCCAGGGTGGTATCTTTTCCTGAGCAAGCTTAGCCTCCTGTAAAGAGAGAGAAATAGAACCATAAAACCTTTATGCTATGCACTGATCAATATTTCTATATATCACTGCACCATCTGAAGTACAATCTACTGTTAGTCTGCCTGCTTTAATGGTAAAACTTAATTTTTACAAACTTTATGAGTGTAGAAATTCAATTTATTTCATTCAAATTTTGATGTCAATTTTGCACCCCCCCCTCCCAAAATAATGATAATAATAATAAAAATTGTGAATCTACCGAACACTATATGTAAAACTGACCATTTCCTGTTTCCTTTTCTCTTTTTCTAGTCGTTTCTGCTCCTCTTGCTGAAGGTGAAAGTAAGATAATGAATAATTACAAACTTCATAAAACTACAGATAGTCGAACTTTGTTATCTCGAACTCGATGGGACCAAGAAAAAAGTTTGAGATATCCGTGGATTCAAGATATCGAGGGTAAAATTACTCAGAAAATAGGTGACTGGGATCTCCAAATCAGTTCGACATATAACCATGGTATTCGAGATATCAGTGTTCGAGATACCAAAGTTCAACTGTATAATGATTACTGTACCGCTGTCATGCTTTCTCTCAAGAAATTAACAACTATTAAAACTTCAGCTAATCCGAATAAAGCATTTTTAAAATATGTTGATGGAATAAAATCACAATAAATGTAGAAACAACAGCTTGTGGTTTCCTAAAAATCTCTAGTTGCATGATGAAGCTCAACAGATAACTACACACAGACCCCAGTAATAATAAACCCTGATTTATATAATCAAACAATAATACCCACAATCCCAGATAAACTATTTATAATCACAAACTAATAATACCCACAATCCCCGCAGAATAAAGCCCAGCTTATAATCATAACAGTAAATGTAGAATAAAATGACCCCCTCACCCAAAATCTGTGCGAGTTGGTAAAATAGCTAGTTTATAGCTTATGTTCATTGTTGATTTGTAAGTCCAACTTTAAAAATAAAGATGATCATTATTTTTTATTTTTTTTTACCTTCAGTTTCTCCCCGCCTCCTCATCACAGTGTTCTCGGTCTACGAGTTTGATTGGTGGGGAGAAATTCCGTCCTCTAAACGCACCCCGAGGTTTGGAAAACATCGTCCCTCAACTTGTCACACAACTTCAGGATTTCTGTGGCTGTGATAGTGAAGCACTGTATCAAAAACAACACCACGGTAAAAAAAAAGTTGGTGAGGTACTATACCAAGAGAGATAACCCCTGTACAAGTAGCAGCAATCTGACCTTTCTGTTCCCTGGAAATCGTCTCGTACATCCTCTCTGAACTCGAGCAAAGGCTTGGTGATGGAAAGGCATCACGGTTTCTTCCACCTAACAGAGAGAGAAGCATTATGTTTTTATAAGTAATATAGGCATGCAAACTATACGTAAGTCTTTGGTTGTTATTAAAATGGCCAGCAGTGCTGTATTGTATTGATTGTACGAAATGTCATCCTTACGTTGACATTTTGTGCAGTGGATTGTGGGAAACCAATTTCTTCATCTGTTTCAATGGCTCCGAACACCTAGAATGAATAAACGTTCAACAGATAAACCTTCTGGTTTAGGAAAGTCCTTGTACAAGGAACTGAACTGATATATTACATACACTAACACAAATTACAGTGTATTATTAACTGTCTTAACATGGTTAATGGCACCGTTATAGGGACGTGTATAACTGTCCTAATGGCACCGTCCCTATGACGTGTAAAGGTGGCAAATGTAAATTTGTGTTCACTGAAGAATAGTTTTTATGATGCACTCTGAACAATGACAACATATAATAACTCCTCACTCCTCATAACAACAACAACAACAACAACAACAACAACAACCCCGGAAAAATATCCATAACTTCCTTGAATGATATGAAATCAAAATCGTACTAACCTTGAACAGTTCAGTGATGTAGCCTGCGATGTTCTTGAGGATCATTCTGTTAGGAGTTTTGTTGTTAGATCTGGAGTTGGCCATGTAGATGTTGGCTGTTCCAATCAACTCCCTCAGGTGTTCTAAGGCAGTCCTGGTATTGACGTTATCTGCAACACACACACACACCAAATATTTAAAATCGCATTATACTCTTAATCAATCAATTCTAAGTGGAGAATATCAGATGGATAAATGCGAGTACACTGAGCAAATACTCACCACACAGAGCCTCATGTACAGCGTCTCTTGTTGCAAAGTACCTGAAATATTTGGCAAATATATATCTTCAAACCTTCATTCAATATCAGAAAGGGAGGGCTAATTAGATTGACAGTATTGACGAGGAGGGTTACCTCTCATTAAGGTCCATTTCCTCCTGGGTCCACTTCTCAAACGAAGCTATGCCTGTCCCGGGGGTGGTTCTCAGCAAATTCTTCACATTCAGGAAAAATTCCTATCAGAAATTTAGAACCAATTTGAAATATACTTGAAATATGAAATTCTGAACTGTTCATTGTTAGTAGATATTATCCACAGGCAGCAATGATCCCCCGAGTTAATAATTTAAGAAAAACCTGTAACTCCTAACATATCCCCACAAAGAAATGATGCTTTAAATTTACAGAGCATAAGAACTTTCTGTACAATTTTAGACATTTGACAAACTGGACAGTAGCACTGATGTTCTTATCATTTAATTTTATTATAAGTGATTGCCTA
>CAJDSM010016958.1:0-12474 GCA_903981925.1 Ostrea lurida | reverse complement strand
ATTTTGGTGTATTGAGCTACCTTAATTGACCTACGTTAATTAAAAATAATTGCTATATGAAATTTCATATAGTATATTACATCCACCAACTATCTATCATCACATAACATTCCTGATGATTGTTGGCTCAGAGGTAAAACGTCTAGCACTGCGTGAAATCTAATAGTATACATAAATATTATTTGATTTGGCAAGTTTTTAGTCGCTTAATTTCTCGACCACATTATATGGTTAATGAAGGTGAAAGTTAATTATCAACATGAAGAGCTCTGTTCATATACAAAACACTTGAATTATGCCCAAAATATTTTAAAAGAAAGAAAAAAATGTTACTTGCTTGTTTCCAAAATTTAAGAACCAACGACCAAATCGTGTGTACGCAAATGCATTTATAACATGATATAATTACATATTTACAACTAATGTTTTAAAGGTAAAAAAAAAAAAAAAAATAAGTGTCCTCAATTCACTCATGAGATATTGAACTTTATGCATTTTATATGTATGTACACACATGCATAAAAAATAAAGAATAAAGAATAGGAAATATTTTTTTACCGATTCAAAATACATGTACATGTATTGGTATTCATCTAAAACATAGTCAAGCTCCAAGCAAATGAGAAGAGTTTGAATCTAACAAGTCAATAATGAAAGTGAAATTTAGGTAAAAAAAATCAAAGGTGATTTTGTCTCAATTCCTGAAAAGAAACAAAAAGACGATACGTCACAGAAAGTCGGTTTTGATATTTTAATTTCGTTCAAGATAAAAGTACGATAACGAAAACTACAAATGCAAAATTACTATAATATATAATATATATAATATATATATTATATATATATATATATATATATTATATATATTATATATATATATATATATATATATAATTTTTTTTAAAACTTCAAATAGTAGAATGACCCTAGCTAGCTGTTTTACTAGTAGTATTTAATAATTCTTTGTCTTTAAAACCCACACTTCATTAGGTGTAAATCTTTACCATTACAGAAACTTTAGAATACGCATCAATTTATCAAATGAAATATAAACTTCTGACTATTTTTCATGGAGAAATTGATTATTTGATGAGAAACTTCCGATGTATTTTCTTAAAATGTTTGGAGAGCTTTCTTTTAATAACTGAGTAAATAAAACGTAGTCGATATGAAAATTAACAATAACAGGCGTGCAGGTACAATTAGGAAATAACAATCTGATAGATCACTATCTTGTTTCTCTTTCATTTTCGTTTCTAATTTAGATATGATGCACTTCATGTATTTTTTTTTTTCAAAACAAATACCTACTTTTGGGAACAAAATTGTTGGTTTTTTTTTTTAATGATGTTAGAATGCTAGAATGCATGCAATAAAAATGTTATTAAAAATACGAAAGTGCAAATCGCAGACTTAAATTAAGCAAAATTTCGCTATGGCCACTCGGGTTAGCTGTGAATAAATACGTAAAACCTCACATAAATATGAAAATTCGAAAATGTGATTTACAATAGAATAGAAGTAAACATACCGTAAGTCACGATTAACACCTGTTCCAAGTGTTTATTTACACAAGAGAAAGCGAAATACAAACACTACAAAACCCAACACCGCATGACGTCGAAGGTCATATGCAGATTAGGCAGGTCCCCGCTGCGTTTGAGCGCGTCTTTTGACTTCAGTCTCTCAAAGCAACAGGGGTTAACTATTCATTTACAACTCTACTAGATTTTAGAAACAACAAGCAACCTAATATTTTATATCACACCATGACAATTAATTCTCAGAGCATTCAAACTGCTTGTATTTATCGTATAGATAATCAGTATCCATAATTAGGTTTTCCAAACACAACTAAAACTGTTTTTTTCTTTCTTTTTTTCAGGTAGTATAAGTGAATTGGCAACATGTATGAATAAAATAACCATATTGACTTTAAGATTTGAATGCATTACAGTCATTTTCTTTGTTCTGGATACCATCAATAATTTCAAATTCTCTTATACACGAGAATATATCATAACTCAGGAATAGTATTTAAATGAATAAACCTTAACCCTAATTACTTTTTATACGGTACACTTATAAAAAACTAATTCATACAAAAAGAGAGCAATTTTTAAAACTTTATTTACTTTTACTTTAAATCGGATTTGAATATACATAATTTTATATGGATCATTTTTGCTCTTGTCTAATTCGGGAATAATTGTCTCTTTGAATGAACAAACTTTCTTAACGCTTTGATTATTTGAGTATTAATGTTTTCGATATCCCCCCCCCCCTCCCGTCTTTCCGCTTTCGGGGAACCAGGTTCTTGGACAATAAATGAGCTCAAAGTTGATTTATATCTCACACCCATAGAAAAAATGATAGAAGGATTATGCATGGATGGTGAAGAGCTCAGACTTGCATCAAAAGGCATTATTAGCATGCACTTCTTTTCTAGATCTAATATTTACGAACAAAAAATTATTCAAGAGTTTGGAAGCTATAGTTACTCTACTTTAGTATGTAAACCGCTTCGTATGTTCAACTTTGTTTATTTTAACTTTAATATTTGATTGTATATTCCACGTTCCCTCCACCTTGTAGCATTTTTATAAATAATACTTAAGAAGAGAAACGCGGAAGTTAAGAAAACTTCATTCCAATCCATTGGTACTTTGATGCAATGATCATGTTCAATAAGAACATTATCAAGAAGTTATTATCATTACGATGAAACCTGCAAGAACAGTAAGTTCAAGTTGACAATCACCATTTTTTTTTTGTACCTGCAGCGTATTATTAGGTAATATACCACGAACCCGGCTCTGGTATCATAATTAACTGATATGGAGCAAATGTTATATGAAATGAAGAAGAGAATTAATCAGTTGTTATTTTAGTTTTTCCATTTCATACATGTATCACTTACACAATATTATAAGTTTTGCCGTGTCCCCACGAGTTCGTGCGCATATAGAGAGGTACCTTTATGAAATATTATGTCACCGTCTTAATGCGTTATACAATGTTGGAGAGCATTCTCTATTGTCCTTAATCTCGTCCTTTGGAATATGATACAATATCTCATATTTATGATTAATTTAATGCCTTCAAGGATTACTGCTACTTAATGAAATAAAGTTCAGTAAGACAACGATGTTCTGAACGCACAGGTTATTTACATGACAGTGCCATATGGAATTTTTGCGCGATCTTCCTTCATGTTAAAATATTGTTTTTCGTCCCCCTCTCCTTTATTATCACTATTATTTCCTTTTTGACTTTCCTGTTTCTATATATACAAATTTAAGAATGATTATTTTAAAAAAAACCCACCTAGGTCGCTTCAAATGCCTAAAAGGAAAAAGCTAGAAAGAAATGAAAGCATGTAATTTCTGTTATTTGAATATTTTATTGAAACAATCCAAGAGGAATAGACCTAAATTTTCTTTTTAAAAAATGCCAACCAACTATAAATGGGTTTTCTTATAATTTGATATCTAATCATAGTACTTTAGCCGGAAAAAATTTCAATAAAATTTAGCTCTAATAGACGAGTTTACAAAATTATAAAAGAACTCGTAGAGCAAATGATACCAAATCCTTTTTATCTGTGAATTTTTGGAAATTTTTATATATTACATAAGATATTTTTAAGTCACAGTATATTTTCTTTTAAAATACAGGAAGTAACATTTTGAATTCAATAGCCTTAGAAGCTTCAAGACTACGTTTCGAACACGGCAAATTTTGCTCGAGACCATCACGATAATATCGAGGAACTGGCACCGCATGGAAATGACAAATATGTAAATAAAATTATTTTACTGAACTTTTTACAAAAAAAAATCAAAATATGTACCTCTGATAATTCCAGGAGACAGGACCGGATTCATTTCGATACGTTGACCCGTGGAACTCTATGTCTGGAAGCTGCAGGTGTAATGTTGTAATACACAACAGCACGCTCTGATTTCTCCTCACCCCTAACCTGGAGATGATCGCGTCAATCTCGTGCAACTTGAGCGCTGAATGACATTTCAATCCTGCCGCTGATTGGCTGATTGTAATTCGGAGTCACCTCATTGACGATTCTCCGGCGGGTGATATTTTAATATCTTTTGCCGTAATCGCCCTTTCTTTCTTTAATTAGCCATTATTGATGACGACGTTTTAACCATGTAATATTTTAGCAATAAGGATTTTATATTTATGGAAAAGACTAAAGTTACCCGTGATTATCGCAAGATTATATGACATTGCGGTTTTGAATGTTCTGTCTAGTGTCCGGTAGGGGAATGTGAGGAGTTTGGAGAGGGATTAACAAGGAGATTAATGATCAGAAAATTGAGGATTTAGAGTTACCTGAGCTGTACAGTGGACAGGTGAAAGCTCGTCCCCCACTGGACACGTGGGCACAGAGGGACAGCCCTTCTATGTCTGCGGCAATGCATTACTTTATATATTGATATCACACAAATATTTCCAAACAATTTTTAGTTTGATATTTTTAGTGGTACACTATAATATGCATACATCATCTACTCTTTTTTTGTAAACTTCATAACATAAAATGCTAAAATCTTAAACTTTTCAGTTACATGTAGTATCACATTCAAGCATATTGCACAAAGATAAAATAAAAATAAAATTGTACTAATAGCAACTATCTACATACGTTCACATCACAGAACGCTGTTAATAAAACCAATTTTTTTTTTTACAATAAAACTGTTATATTCAGCATTTAAAAAATACAATAAACACCATTGATGCATAACAACATTGAAACAAGAAAATAGAACTAAGTAAATGACATATTTGACAAGGATCTTAGGGGGGAAAAAGGTTTGGTTTCTAATTATATTAACTTCATGTCTGTAAAATATCTCTAAATAAAAATATATATTAATCATCTGATTAATATATCTAAGATATTTTTTTTTAAAACAAACATATCGAAAATAGCAAGTAAATGTAAATCAAGATTTTGAATGGAGTTCATGAAATTCTCCAAAATTTTGAAAGAAACTTGGATATATATTCTAATTGTAAACTGCTTTACAAAAAGATGGTTATCAATGCATGGTCATCCTTTCATGTAAAGCGATCGATTTTATTATCCAATGTGTAAAAATCCTGTAGGGTCTCGTAAATATGAGACGTACAACTGACCGTAGCTTAGAGACACACTAGGGGCGGATCAAGAAAATTTTCCAAGGAGGAATGTTGCGACCCAAATTTGTTCTTTTCTGCCCAAAAGAGGGTAGGGGTGGGTGAAGAGCCCGAAATGGCAAATAAAAACTAAGGAACCATTGTTATTAAACATTTGGAATAAAAGACTAGTATTCTAAAAATTAAGGGGGGAGGGGGCTAGGGGTGGGTGGGTGGAGTTGTTACGTTGCAATATCCCTGTTTTTCCCTTTGAATCCGCCACAGATTAAGGCCATATTGAGCTTTACAGAATGAACGTCCAATATGTCAATAGTTTAAAGATACATATCAAACTAGAAATACTGTAAGCAAAGCTTAGTGATACCTCCAACTCCCCTGTAGGTATACAATCATTCAGATCAAAATCTAAAATAGGAGGTGCACAATGGCATAATGTAACAAAGAATCCTTGAAAGTTTCATAGAATTTTGTCGAGTGGTTTTAGAGAAGTAGCGGGTGGGAATTGGGACCCCCCCATTCAATATATATATAGGCAAAGTCCATATTTTGTTTTGACCCCCCCCCCCCCTCCAAATCATTTAGATCAAAATTTAAAATAGGAGGTGCACAATGGCATAATGTAACAAAGAATCCTTGAAAGTTTCATAGAATTCTGTTGAGAGGTTTTCGGGGAGTAGCGGGTGGGAGGTGGGGGACGGACTTAAAGTTTATATAAAATATTTCTGAATGGAAAGGGAAGCACAGTAAACGACTGGGTGTCGGGGCCGTCTTGAGGCCCTCGGCGGGTCCAGGAGGAAGTCCTGTCCTTATGGAGATCAGGGGCGGATCCAGGAAATTCTGTTAGGGGGGGGGCGTGGATTTTTTTTTTTTCAGAGGCAGGGGGTCTGGGCCGCCTTAAGTCTCCTGAATTTTAGTGATTTTAGGAGTAAAATTTAACCATATAATGCCCTCATAGGTGAAGTTACACCCTCTCCAGGGCGTAACCAGGAAATTACATTTGGGGGTGTGTGGGGGGGGGGGGGATGCACAAGACTAAGGTATAGGATTTAAAGGCTGCTAGTCAGGTCCACAGATGGTCAAGGAATAACCCTGGTAGGGGGTCCAGTGGGCGAAGCCCCCGTAAGCTAAGAAATTTTAGCACTTTCATTGCGTCTGGGGGTGTTTTAAGCCCCTAGAGGATCCAGGATGGGCCCTGGTGGGGGTCCAGGGGGCGAAGCCCCCGGAAGCTGAGAAATTTTAGCATTTTCTTGCGTCTGGGGGGTTTTAGCCCCTAGAGGATTCAGAATGGGCTCTGGTAGGGGGTCCATGGGGCGAAACCCCAGAAGCCGAAAGGTTTTAGCATCTTCAGTTTAAAATGGGGGTGCACGGGCACCAGTGTACCCCACTGGTTACAGCTTGCTTTCTTACAAGCTAATGACAGGCAGGTAAATTATTAACCGGGATATTTGCACATTAAATGTGTATATATATCCCCGAGTACCCTAATCTTTGAAAATTTTAGGAGGGGGGGGGGCAGCGCCCCCATGCCCCCTCTAAATCCGCCAGTGTATCGTGCGCGCTGCGCTGTCTCTTTTTTATCCCTCCATTCTCTCTCTCTCTTTCTCTCTCTCTCTCACTTTTTTTCTTCTTCTTTTTTTTTTAGGGGGGGCGTACGCCCGGTACGCCTTTCCTTGAATCCGCGCCTGGAGATCCAGGTACTAGGCCCCCTAAAACTACCGAGTTCTGACAACATAAAACGTATACATTTTAGTGCTTTAATGTGAACAAGAGGAAAGAGAGAGAGAGAGAGAGAGAGAGGAGAAGAGAGGAGAGAGAGAGAGAGAGAGAGAGAGAGAGGAAGAGAGAGAGAGAGAGAGAGAGAGAGAGAGAGAGAGAGAGAGAGAGAGTAGAGAGAGAGAGAGAGAGAGATTTGATGATGATGATGATGATGATGATGACGCGCGACGCTGGATCCCCAATGATAAATGATACCCTTTTTGTGAATCGATGACGTTATTTCAATTTACTCTCTTGTGAAAATATTGAATAAGGCAAAAAAAAAAATAAAGATACATGTATTCGCAAAATCATTATTGATAGTTTACGTTATAAATAGACTTCATGCAATTCACTATAATAGGAAGGTATCAAATATAAAGGAAGTAGCTACACTGTAACCGGAAGTATGGTGGTTCTCTATATTTAATTCTGTAAATGTCTGTGAGGTTGTACAGGTTATAGTCAGGGGTGAAGCTCTAACTAAATAGCGTCAATAATGCATAGCGGTACTTGTGAGTTTCCTAGTGTCAGTGACACATACAGGTACCCATGAGTTTTCTGTGTCAATGACGCATAGTGTACCTGGGAGAGTTTCCTAGCGTCAATGACATATACCGATACCTGTGAGAGTTTCCTAGCGTCAATGACATATACCGCTACCTGTGAGAGTTTCCTAGCGTCAATGACATATACCGCTACCTGTGAGAGTTTCCTAGCGTCAATGACATATACCGCTACCTGTGAGAGTTTCCTAGCGTCAATGACATATACCGCTACCTGTGAGAGTTTCCTAGCGTCAATGACATATACCGCTACCTGTGAGAGTTTCCTAGCGTCAATGACATATACCGCTACCTGTGAGAGTTTCCTAGCGTCAATGACATATACCGCTACCTGTGAGAGTTTCCTAGCGTCAATGACATATACCGCTACCTGTGAGAGTTTCCTAGCGTCAATGACATGAGAATTTCCATGACATATACAGGTGCCTGTGAGAGTTTCCTAGCGACAATGACATGAGAGTTACCATGACATATACCGATACCTGTGAGAGTTTCCTAGCGTCAATAACATGATAGTTTCCATGACATATACAGGTATTGTGAGTTTCCATGACATATACTAGTACAGGTAATGTGAAAGTTTCCTAGCGTCACTGACACATACTTGGATAAGCATGCCGAAGAAAGACTTACAAATATTCATTTTTTATAACCAAAGACTGCTTGTCTTCGTATATAATTAAAAAGTGATTACTAAATATAAGTCACAACCAGGAGATATTGTTTGGTTTTTTTAAAATACAGAACAGCAATGAAAATATCCCCACAGGAAAGAATGTGCTGAACATTAGTATTACAGATCTTATTCTAGCAGAATTCTGATGTGGATAAAGCAGGTTTAATACCTTGACATTGGTAAGATGGCTCTGAAAATGTTAGAAGCTGTACATGTAGGACTCACTAGCGATCGGTGGGCAGTGTTTGATAAAAAATTCCTTCAGCCTAGAACGCGTGCAAGTCAAAGCGGAAACATTGTTCAATAGAATATAAATATGTATCCAAGTTAGTATGATGTTCTGCAAAAACGGTGCAAGTGATAGAGCTCTTTGGGAAACCATCTTTTTTCTCAGAATCATTTGCTTAATGAGTTCACGAAGTTTAGCCTATGCCCAAGTACCACACAGTCAGAAGTAGGACTATGTAAACGACAAATAATTTGAGGATAATTGATGTTGGTTTCTCCTCCATCAAAAACCAAACGTCGACGTGAAGAAGAATCACGGACCAAACGTCTGCTTCTATTCAATGGCAGAAGTGTCATTGTAAAGCAGACGATAGCAACAATAGCGAGTATGACGTTCCATGTTAAACCACACATCTAGTCGTCAAGAGCTGGAATTCATCCCTAATTGGAGAGCATTGGATAATACGGGATTGGTTCGGCAGCCATTAGCGCGTGCTCGACAGCACGCTCCTTGACGACAGGATTATATACTAACAATCATACCTCAATGACCGCTTCAGTCGTTGTCTAGTCCATCTATACCTCTTCATCTTGCCACTAATTAAGAGAAATGTAGGAATGTTTTCTGTTCTACGAATATATATAACTAAGCTACGCCCATTTTGATCGAATTCTTTGTCTGAATTTTATTTTGAATGTCAACTATATGTACATGTACCTACGTCGGTGGTAGGATGGTTTGCTGACCTGAAGCTGAATAATTTCTACAGTTTTTATTAACTATGCTGAAGATAGAAACATAGCCCTTAGGTTATGTTATAATTGAGACTTTTTAAATCAAAGTTTTCTAAAATGTTTCTCGACTTAATTGATTTAAACAATAAATCAACATGTAAAACATCATAAGAACCAGGCAGCAGGCTGAGACTATATAAGTCTTCGTCTTTAAGGTACAAGTTAATATAACTAACGTCCATATAATTATATATATAATGCTTAGTCGAATAAACAAAGCAGAGAAATGGGGGGGGGGGGGGGGATTTGGAACTATGGAAAACAAAAATAAAAAGAACCAAAATTTATCAAACTAAAATAAACGGGTGAAAAAAGTGAACAGCGATTTCAATAGGAAAACGCCAGTCATTATAATGATTATAACTTGTGTGCTATTCAGATACTCCCATGTTTCAAAACTATTTGGTTTTCAAAGTGAATTTTATAATATATTCAAAAATCTCATCACCATTCGGAAATAACGTCAGTGAAATAGGGACTCGCAGCCGCAGTTTTGTGGTAGGGAAATTCAAGTTAAGGAGGAATTCGTCATCATGGCTGAATTCCTGTTAAAACATGATTGAAAATAAATTAAATATCAGCAATATCTGTCGATTCCTTTGGAGTTGATTGTCTGGCCGAGTAGCTCAGTAGGTTGGAGTTGATTGCCTAGTTGAGCAGTTCTGTAGGTTGAAGTTGATTGTCTAGCTTAGTAGTTCAGTAGGTTAGAGTTGATTGTCTGACTCAGTACTTCTGTAGGTTGGAGTTGATTGTCTAGTTCAGTAGGTTGGAGTTGATTGCCTAGCTGTGCAGTTCAGTAGGTTGGAGTTTTTTTGATTGCCTAGCTGTGCAGTTCAGTAGGTTGGATTGATTGCCTAGCTGAGTAGTTCAGTAGGTTAGAGTTGATTGTTCAGTTGAGTAGGTTGGAGTTGATTGCCTAGCTGAGTAGTTCAGTAGGTTGGAGTGGATTGCCTAGCTGAGTAGCTCAGTAGGTTGGAGTTGATTGCCTAGCTGAGAGCTCAGTAGGTTGGAGTTGATTGCCTAGTCTGTGCAGTTCAGATAGGTTGGAGTTGATTGCCTAGCTGTGTAGTTCAGTAGGTTGGAGTTGATTGCCTAGCTGAGTAGCTCAGTAGGTTGGAGTTGATTGGCCTAGCTGAGTAGCTCAGTAGGTTGGAGTTGATGCCTAGCTGTGCAGTTCAGTAGGCTGGAGTTGATTGCCTAGCTGAGTAGTTCTAAGTAGGTTAGAGTTGATTGTCAAGTTGAGTAGGTTGGAGTTGATTGCCTAGCTGAGTAGTTCAGTAGGTTGGAGTGGATTGCTAGCTGAGTAGCTCAGTAGGTTGGAGTTGATTGCCTAGCTGAGTAGCTCAGTAGGTTGGAGTTGATTGCCTAGCTTCAGTTCAGTGTTGGAGTTGATTGCCTAGCTGTGAGTTCAGTAGGTTGGAGTTGATTGCCTAGCTGAGTAGCTCAGTAGGTTGGAGGTGATTGCCTAGCTGAGTAGCTCAGTAGGTTGGAGTTGATTGCCAGCTGTGAGCAGTTCAGTAGGTTGGAGTTGATTGCCTAGCTGTGTAGTTCAGTAGGTTGGAGTTGATTGCCTAGCTGAGTAGCTCAGTAGGTTGGAGTGGATTGCCTAGCCGAGTTAGTTCAGTAGGTTGGAGTTGATTGCCTAGCTGAGTAGCTTAGCTTGTCAACTGCAGAACTGTAGGCCGTGGGTTCAATTCCAGCAGGGGTTTTAACCCCCTCCCCCAATTACTGTCTACTAAAACTCCTTTTATTGACTAAATAATGTGCATGTAAATTTGAAAGTTTCAATTCAAAATATTGTTGTATATATTCTCAATTTTAATCCATATCAAATTTCTCTGGTGTAACATTTCTCTTTAACACAAATGCATTTTCAATATACACAAGCAGCATCACCTCCTAAATCTTTCAAATTGATGACATTGTTTCTTTAAAATTAGCAATGCAAAATATCTTCGTAGTATTTACCATGATTAAAGAGTTTATTTGGTTGTGTGTAGTATATAATTTTTGATAACAATTGCGACAGACGTAAAAGTACGGAGGTATGGATAGGTACATTGTAGGCCATTCCATGGTTTGATTATCGAACATTTTGTAAGAGTTATCGCTCTTTCCCAGACGGTGGCGTTGATATGAGGTGATGACAGAGCAACTTCCACTGCAACGGCACTCACATGCTCTGTTTCCACCTCGTCAAAATTGACATTGCAAAATAGAAAGTGACAAACAGCTGTGATATGATGAAAATATGCGATAATAATGATATATTTCAGTACATAAATTATATAAAACAGATTAATGGTAAATTTATGTTAAATATGTATTACATTGGCGAGCAACGTATGATTCTAGTGAATTTTTTTTTAAATGGTACAAACTATCCAATATTGAATGTGGGACTTCATCCAATAGAAGTCAGAATATGAACCATTTCAGTACACAGTAGTGCAAATTTTCCGTATGTATAAGCGCTGTTTGTATAAATTACCATCTATCTAGAGATAACTTGCGATACTCAAAAACTAAAATTAGTTGCACAGTATTTGCATCTTTCGATAAGATATTCAAATCCCATTATTTCACTGTGATATCAATCAAGATTTAGATGATAGGTTCTCATGAGATGCGCGATAACAATTTAAATGACCAAATGATTGAGATCATTGGAAAATGAAATGCATAGGAACATTTCAATTTATCCCATATGCATTTATTTTTTCTTCAATTTTACTAAAAAAGGTTTGGTTTTTTAAACAAACAAACAAACAAGAAAAAAAAAGAAGAAAAGAAATTGAATTGGTATTCGAATAAAGGATAGAAAATCCAACTCTAGTAATTTTAAAAGTTTGTTTTAAGGTCATATATTTACATTTGCCTTATATGAAAATACTAATGAAATTGATAATTTTCTGTAACAGAAGCCAGTCACGTGATAAGTTTGACAATCACCATTTCAAATGTTGTACTGCTTTCACCTGGCTCCTTGTTTATGCAGTGACATCAAAACCATCATCGGAATATTTATATAAAGTTTATTTTGAAAGCAGACAATTTGATAAAAATAAAATCTATAGCACCGAATCAGGAAACACGCCAAAAAAAACAAAAAAAAAATCCCAGTGGAGCATAGAATCTGAAGAGGCCCGAGGTGACAAAAATATTTATTCGTTCCCTGGAAACAAAACGACATTACGTTTGCTACTAGATACGTACTGACAAAGATGCTTCATGTTTGTTTAATACCACACACAGTTAAGATATGCGTGTGGCGATTACTAAGTCCCC
>CAJDSM010016957.1:1649-15045 GCA_903981925.1 Ostrea lurida | reverse complement strand
AATATCCTTGATCCGATTTGCGTGTTAGGTTCCTTCCATTATTATCTCTAAGCATGCGCGAAGCCACACAAACTACATCTTGCTTGAAAATACAGATAACATGTAGAAGTATTAACAAATTGTACAGATATACTTTTATAACAGATTCTAATAGTGTAGAGGAATTTCCTCCTCGAATGCAGGCTGCAAATGTCATGACCTATTTATTCCATTCCTCACATCAGTGGCGGATCCAGGATTTGTCGAAAGGAGGTGTGTCCGTTGTACACAAAGGCTTAAAGATTATGGTGAAGCCCAAGTGAGGCCCTAGGGAGCAATGTCTCCGGTAGCGCCTGGGTATTAGGGTTAATTTAGCTTAACAATAAGTTTGGTCACAAGAACTCCCCCCCCCCCTTCTCTTTAAATACGTCTATGCACAATGCACATAAATATGAACTGAAACGGTGGTGATGACAAATGAATGAATCGATGAATTATGGGCTGTGTTTGCGGATTGCATATATATGCAATATTTACTTCCGTTGCTCTGTAAAACTGGTATATTGAATTCAATTCAATTCATTGGGCAGGCGCCTGAGCTTTTGAGCACAACTGTGCAGGACGCTATGAGTAAGCATTTTCTGGTTCAATACTGACACCATTGGTGCACGCATATTACACATCTACAACTGAACCCTGTCCAGTTGAAAATTTTTGTGTCATTTCAGATTTTGAAAGGATTTGGTAGGGACTATATTTGGTCGCTNACGCAATGAAAATGCTAAAATTTCTTAAATATACATGAATTTTAACATTGTCTATTTCATCCAATATATCTTCTATTTTTATACCCCAATTCGTATATCACACTTTTAAAATTCATGATACAAGTAGCTGAGACTTGGAATTAGTTCAAATATTGTTTTATTTATTAATTTTGTTCGTGTATTTTTCCAAACAGAATACTCATTCTTTAAAAAGTCTAAGTCAATTTATTCAAAATTCTATGTAAAAATTCAGTACTTTGGCCAATAATTCAAAAATTTGATCGATATCCCCCACTTTTTAAAGTTCCATCTTGAATTTTAACAAGAACAATAAGAAATGAATCTTATATTTTTCGGGTGATGCAGGTATCACCGAATTTTAGACGGTAAAACTCATCAATGCGCGAAGTTTTACCGTCTAAAATCTCGGTGATAACCTGCATATCACCCGAAAAAATATGAGATTTATTTCTTATCAATTTAATTCATATTAAACAACAAAATAATGTTCATTAGACTTTACTTGTGTTCAGGGTACGTTGATCGCAAAATCACCTCAATCTTTAAAAGGTGTTTTAACCAATGAGAAATCGGCGCTAGTGTGATCACGTGCAATATTTGATATCACGTATTTTTTTTTTTTTTTTTGAAATTGACATCATTCCTATTTATGTTTTTTTTTTAACTCTAAAATTCGACATTAAGAGTTTTTTCGTATATCTCAAGTGTAAAAAGGTCATTATTCATTTCCATTACAAGTACATATATTTAATCTTCTTTTTTTAATGTATCTATTACCTAATGCAAGGGGTTTTGTTGGGTTTTTTAAACTAAATAATTATTCAATATTTCTAACTATTTTGTACATGCATATGTATTCATCTGAAGCAACTTGAGAGCAATCAAATGGACCGCCGGTGAATAGTTGGTGAATTTATTGGACCGGTGTTGTAAAATGAGCCTTCCCCCATAATGGGACTCCCCCCCCCCCCCCCCCCCCCCCCCCCCCCCCCCCCCCCCCCCCCCCCCCCGGAAGCCTGTATCTAGAGTGAGCCATCCCCCGGAAGCCTGTATCTAGAGTGAGGCATCTCCCGGAAGCCTGTATCTAGAGTGAGCCTTTCCCCGGAAGCCTGGATCTAGAGTGAGGCATTCCCCGGAAGCCTGGCTCTAGAGTGAGCCTTCCCCCGGAAGCCCGGCTCTAGAGTGAGCCTTACCCCAAGGGGAAGGCTTACTCTAGAGCAGGAAAACCCCCGGGGTAATCTCAGTGAGATTCGTCGAGGCTAAATATTTGGACTGGTCGCCTCTTCCGAATCTCAGACCAAATGCCACACAATGTTATTCGGAATATTTTGCCTCAACTTCGGCCGCTTGTTGCGATTAAAATGGCATAAATTGAACATCTTGCCCGCTTCAGATTTTCACCCTAGACATCCTACTAACTTCCTATCACAATAAAACTTGCATTTCTTATCTTTACATAGTGTTAAATCCCAAATTAAATCAAGTTGGTTATTTTCACGTCCATTTTGTGCTTTCTCAACACTGAAGAGTTCAAAATTGATAGTTTTTACTATAAACTAGTCTTGAGGTACAAAACGGTTTAAACATGTCTTCAGGTGGATTATCTGAAATTTACGTAGTTTTCTATGTGTTAAATTTATTTTTCATGATTTTGAGATGCTCTGTAATAAGTAAAGTCATTTAAAAGTAAAGATATACAGGTCTGTACTTCAAGACTAGTTGATAGTACAAACTATCAATTTGGAACTCTTCAGTGTTGAGAAAGCACAAAAATGGACGTGAAAATAACCAATACATACACAAGAAGGAAAGAGTTATGATTGAAAGGAAACGGACACAAACATTTGCACATGCATATATGTATCATTTTTAAATCATTATCTATATAGGTATATTTCAGATGTATATATCAGGTAATTCAACACAGAAAGAAGGTGCACCCCCTCCCTTGAACGTAGGCTTGAAAATGTTGTTACTTTTTAATTACTTTTCCCATATACAATTTTGAACTGAAGCCTCTGTACATATGACGTACACCCTCTTCAAAAGGCAGGCCAAAATGATGTTACATTCGACATCCCGATTTGCAAAATACTTGGTTGTCACTGCTGTGGTCGACAGGCCCCGCTTAGTGTATCAGTATATATTCATTTATTCACACATTTATTTTCTTACATTTTTCTAGATTCCGATCAACAAGACAGAAAACCGGAAATTCTTTGTCTTGTCTGTGGAGACAAGGCTTCTGGGAAGCATTATGGTGTCCAAAGCTGCGACGGCTGCCGAGGGTTCTTCAAGCGCAGCATCCGCCGGAGTTTGGAGTATGTCTGCAAGGAAACCGGAAATTGCGTAGTAGATGTAGCACGTAGAAACCAATGCCAAGCGTGTAGGTTCCGGAAGTGTCTAGAAATGAAGATGAACAGAGATGGTAAATTGTTCGCAAATTTTGTTACTGTCACACTCTGCGTTTCTCAATAATTTATATATTTATATTGACATTTCAAGTACAATTAATTCACTTCAATCCCATCCGTGTTTCTACACATTGTATAAACTTAAACTGCAAGGTCTGTTTTAAAGTTGCGTTATTTTGATAGTTCCTGTTATGTATTACAGAGGGTTGTAGGTATGAGCAATGTGTAGCAAAGGATTTGATCAATCGGAAATTGAACCCGGGATCCTTGCATTCCTTGTCAGGTGATTTAACCACTGAGTTAGTCAGACCGATATACAAAGCATAGTAATATGATAAACTAATATTACAATAATATGAAGTTTAACCTAGTTTGGAAATCATACAAAAACTCTTCATATCAAGGAATCAAAATTAGTTTTAGAGATAATGATAGATACGTTGCGTGTGACATATTAGTGTACCATGTATTTTGGCAAGGACATATGCGGGCGGTTTTTTGTAGTGAGTACGTATGGTAATAAGAGTACTCACAAACCCTTTGTCAGAATTGATGGATGGTTCGATGAGTGCTTGAGGTTTGGCTTCTACATGTAGCTTTTTTTCTGCAATTGGTCCGGGTGTATTTGTCAACCAAACATCAGGTAATCGTGTTGACTTCACCTGTGCTTTCTCAGAAGGTTTCCCGATCCGTCATCTCGAGTATGCCTTTCTCCGGAGTGATCAATCAGTCGGGATCGGATATCCCAGGAAAAAAATGCTCTGATCCATAACAATTGCGAGTTCTAGTGCTTGAGTCAATATAAACCTTGTGTAATGATGAAGAAAAATCGTGTCTCTAGTGCGATTTCCAAATCTTACTAATATGTATTGCTTCAAGTGGGTCCGCACCAGAAGATGAACAAATACATTCCCATCGAGGAAGATGATTACGTTAAATTCAGATCGATCTTGTGTCGATCAGTCTTATTCATTTTTCAAGTTATACCTATATTTTATGTTTTAATAAATATTAGCTTCTGAAGATGTATTCGTAGTTTATAGAATTTATCGTTGAAATATAGGAACATGAAATAAGCCAGACTTCCATCAATGAATTTGAAACTACTCAATAATGAACAGAACAATTTATAGTCGCGGATCTTGAAGGGGCGTTCAGTGATCAAGTATCAGCATATTGTCTGTCAAAGCTGAAAAGTTTGTTGCAATTTTCCTTTGTTATAAGAGATTCGGTTGTTGTATAATGAACATATTTCAAAGCCAAGTTTGCTTAGGAATTGTTAATTAGACCATACGCTGGTTGACGACAAAGCCCCTTACTGCGGGTGACACTCTGTTGACAAAACCATTCTCGTCTCACCTGTCTGCTCTCACTGCGCAGACGAGATCTCGTGAGCGCACACGACCAGTCGAGAGGTTTTGTATACAGATTACCGAATGAAGTATTAGAAAAATATTTAACGAACGCCAGCTCCTGGTGTTAAATGGAGCTAATTTGTAAATAAAAGGTAATTCGATAGGCCCAGTGCCCACTCGGATCATTAAAAGGGATAGTACCCATTTCAATCCCTGTTAGTTGTTAATTTCAACGAGAATCTGAGTCAAAGTGCTAACCTGCGAGTTACAGGTGGCCCCCTTGCATGGTTTATAAAAGTATCATGTTTTCCAAAGGTTGTCGCATGAATTTGTAAAAAAAAAAAAAAAAAAAAAAAGAATTGATTTGATGTTGTTTGAATGGTACAATATATCTTTGTAAAAACAAATTTTCAATTTTTTGTTTCCCATAGATACATCCGCGTAAAATTTTAATTTAGTATTTTTGGCACGTTCAAGGAAGGACATGTATTGTAGCTATTGGAAATATTTATTGAATTTGCCTAAAGATTTAAGGATTACATTAGCTAAATTGAGAACCTGTAATCATCGTTTCTTATAGAAACTGGTAGATGGAATAATATTGAAAGAAAATTTAAGGAAATGTACAATGTGTAATAACAACAGCATCGGTGATGAATTTCATTATATTATGGAATGTGATTTTTTTTCAAACGACAGAAAAGTACATTTTAATAAAAGTTTTGTAAAAATCCCAACATTATCAAGTGTAATGAACTAATGAATACAAACAATATAGCAATTTTAAAATCATTGCAAAGTTTGTTAAGAAAATATTCAATGCTGTCTGCTCTTCCTAAATAATGCACTGTACCTAGTTATATGCTTATTTGTTTTCAGACATACTGTATTATATGTTATATGACCCTTACTTGTAATGATACTTTTATATGAATATTTTGTTTTACCTCATTACCAGTGATCTGGTTTTGAGTGAATAAATGAAATTGAAATTGAAAAATTGGAAATATTTTCTTTTCCAGCCGTACAGCACGAGCGGGCCCCCCGATGTTACCAATACAAAAGAGAGACTCCGGAACATTTCGGTGACTCTTTAAAGAAATCGGCCCAATTCCCTCCTCACATTGGAGACTTGTTCGAGCGACAGAGGTGTGTATTGAGGCCTAAAATAAAATTTGTTGAGTTTCCGCTAACCCGACCGACCCTAAATTATAGCCCCGACCCTAGAAATTCTATTTGAATTTTTTAGGGAAAAATTGTAATTTTTCTGGATGAAATATGTTCCCAATCCATGATTTCCTTATTAGTTATACTGTATCAAGCATGTGAGCAACTTTGATAATGTTTGTAAATCAAAACTTTAATTTGAAAGTATAAAATTCAATAGAAATTCCATAGTTAATGATAATAAATCATAATTAATCAGTAGGTGTAGTTAGAGTTTATTAATATGTTCGCCTACATTGTAATATTGAAAATAAAACTTGGAAATGAAATAAAATTTATTTCCTACCTACCTACCCTATTTTTTCTGGAATGTTAGCGGAAACAATTTTTATTTTTGCACCTTAAGAGTCTTTTTTTAAAATCAGCATGAAATAATTTAACCGTGAAAGATATGATGCTATGTAATAAGTACACGTGTCAAAAATGGCAAACAGTATCAAATTTTGGAGAAATAAAAAAATTAAATTTCAATAGATAAACAGAAAAGAGACGCAGTCCGATTTGAAATCGATAAATTATCCAATGAGCTGCGTAGATATACCAACAAATCGATCAATACAAATTATCCCTCAAAACATTAAGACGAATCAAAGCAGACTTCAAGGTCAAATCTACCAAAAGACATTTTTAAAGAAACTTCAATAATTGAAATGTATTTAATTACATTCTTCAAAGTAATTGAGAGTAATTACATTGCATCATTGAGCGTTGTGGTTCCATGGTATCTAATTATAAACATCATTCACATTGGTTTGTACTGTTTTCAGATGCTATACATACAATCAGATTCCAAATTATGGGATGAACATCGGTTACCACCCAGAATACACCGTCCCTAGATACGCCCCATACATCCCCACCCTTCCGGTACCCATACCAGACCAAAGGCGGAACTACTTCCTGTCGACAAACATCACTAACGGCAATATTGACATCGGACTCCGACCACACCAGGATGTCAGTGACGGAGGGAGTAGCAGCGTATCCTCTACCAACTCTTCAATTAACGGGGGAGATAAAAATATCAGCCGTTCACCGTCTCCCTCCGTAGATTCCACTCAATGTAGTGGGTCCCCACAGTGTGGTGCCAGCCCTGTCCCACGTGTCATCAAGCACGAAAAAGGTACACATGTATAAAACATAAATAAATCTGAACTTCTGTTTGGAAAAAAATATTGGTTTAGATGTTTTATATATCAGAATACCACTGTATTTGTAAATATTGCAGATACCGACATCAAATCGGGAATGGAAATGTCATCTCCAGTAAGTTCTAGTACGTCAGTAGCAGACGAAAAAACTCAGTGTACCCCACCCAAAATGGCGCTACTTCTCACAAGTGGTGTTGACCAGAACACATCCATAGTGTCGCCTCAGTCTACAGACAGAGCCACGGACAATCCTCTGTACACAGGTCCCTCTACCCAGGAGTGTATGTTTGAGACTACCGCCAAAATCCTGTTTATGTCGGTCAAGTGGGCAAGAAGTATTCCTTCTTTTCTCCAACTGCTATTCCGAGATCAGGCCATTCTTTTAGAGGAATCATGGTGCGAATTATTTGTCCTAAGTGCTGCTCAATGCTCGCTGAGCATTGATATTGGTAAGATGTGCTTACTCCTAACTTGGTACAATGTGATCAATCTGTTCAAGGACTGGGTGAAATGAATTACAATAATCGGACTTATCAGTGTCACTTTTGTCCTTGTAGGTTACCTCTTGAGTGCTAACGGATACACGTTAGATGGTCCTAACATGGAAAAAACGTCACTGATGTCTGTACAATTAAGGCAGGTTCAGGACATCATTTACCGCTTAAACAATATCCGGGTTGATTCAACGGAGTACGCATGTCTCAAAGCTTTACTTTTGTTTAAACCAGGCAAGTTCTTCTCTCTCGCTGAAACATTTATTTATTATACATTTAATCATAAAGCAAAAGTCATACAAATAATAACTTCTGTATTGATAAATTCTTATATTTTTTCTATTGATTCAGATGTTAAAGGCCTGCGAGATCCAATGCAAGTGGAAACATTACAGGACCAAGCACAGATGATGCTCTACGATTACGTCACGAACCAAAAATTTGCTAAAACTAGGTTCGGGAGACTACTTTTACAACTTCCCGCTTTGCGTAATGTGAGTTCACGCGCAATGGAGGACATCTTTTTTCGGAGAACAATTGGTAACATTCCAATAGAAAGAATCCTCTGTGACATGTTCAAGTCAAGCTAAATCACACGTCCGTTAAATTCTTGTTACCATGGTTGCTTTGTAGTATTTATGTCTGTGTTAATTTTTTGCCTTCGCTTTAGGAAAGCGTTTGTTGTTCTATGTTTTGGATTTAATAAAATTTTGTTCAATACAAATTTGAGAGTCTATGTGTTTATTTGTTTAAAATCATGNGATTTAATAAAATTTTGTTCAATACAAATTTTAGAGTCTAGGTGTTTATTTGTTTAAAATCATGTGCTATCGTCGGATACCCACGGGTGATCTCGTTTACTGCTGATCACCCGTGTGCAAAAATACCAATATATCGTCGTATGTAAATACATGTAATATGTGCGGATCATTCGATTGGTGCCTTCTCAGAACGGCGATGGCAATTCAGCGAATCGGAGTTTACGTTACGAATACATGTTCGGACTTCAGTATGAATTCATTACCCGCACACTGATTGATGGGCGTAGGAGCCGGGACATGGAGGGGTGGGATCGAGTAATGTGTAAACAGCATGAAACATGCATGTCTAAGATGTTCATGTCTTGCATTATATGTTATTATACAGCTCCAGGCAGGTAATATCGGCTGCTAAAAGTTGTCTGTGTTTCATATTTACTGAGCCGAACTTTGTGTTCATTATCGGCTGCTATCTATTTGTGATTGTGTTAGGATCTGCAACATGGGGAGAGCGGTAGTCTTGTTTTAGTGTTTCGAAATTTGATTTAATAATATGTGTAAAAGTTCTGAATAAAGGATTCTAGAAATGCGTGTAAATAAAAGTATTAATATCTGTGATCAATGCATTTCATTTTTATCCATTCAACGAATAATATGAATTTACGATTTTTATACGAATACTCCCAAAATGGCATTATGTAAAAAGTAGAAGCAATCCATTATGAGGTTTCCAGATAATGATTAGATATATGAAATAGATTAAAACAAGTTATTTTGTTTGAATATGCTGCAGCTTCAGATATTTTGATTTAGATATATTTTGACTTATGTTTAATGTAAAATCTGATTTGCATTCATATAGCCAATCCAGGAAATGGTATCGCCATCATCCGGAGTATGGCTTTCATTCTGTTTACTTAGATGCATGTTTGATTTCTGCACTTTTTTTACATTAAAAAATAATTATATTTGCATGTATATCATCATGACGGTGCTTTAACATGTTAGAAATCAATTCAGCTTCGCCTCTGCAATTTGCCTGAAGCATGGGCGGATTTAGGATTTCAACGTAGAAGGGAGTGGAGTAACTATCGGAGACAGCCCGTCTCGAGCATGTTGGTCGTTTCTGTATGATTCAGAATATTTAAAATTTTAGCGGCCGATTTGATGCTTTGCATCAAACTTATCTGTCTGCCTTGTAAATACATTCTTTACAAACAGTGTGATTGCATCAGACTACAAACTAGACTGGATTGCCTGCCCTTGATTCCAAACGCTCCGCTAGGAATTTCAAGGACAGGTAACCACCACCGCCATGACAGTAGGAAAACCTACTGCAGTTTCGCGCATAGCAAGTGCGCATCCTAAAAATAACCGAACTTTGGCTTGAAATAGGCGGATCAAAGAATGTATACAAACCATGTCATCATAATACCATTACAGTGACATTGCACTTGTACACTAACTGCATATTAATCTGACAACAATTAATTCTAAAACAAGTATATGTACACTAATCTTATTGATGGATGTTTTACTGGGAAATAAAGGACTGCATTGTGCTCTGTACTAGCTCAGCTAGGCGCCTTATCAGGTCAGCTCGTTAGCTGTCACTGTATTCCAATCCAAGTAATTTAATTGATTTCTAATGCAAAGTCGAGGAGGTAAGAGTTCAGGTTTAGTTTCATTCTTGAAGAGATTTCTGATATGTATGTACATAAATAGTTCGAGACTGATTTTTGATTAGCCGCTAAGTGGGCCTACTGCGGTTGTAGATTTCGTCTACAGAAATTGTTGAAATGAAAAGAGTTACTCCTCCGTTCTATTTCCTATATTAACCTATTAAGGTCTTTTTAGTTTGAAATAAACACTTGAATTTTTGTTAAAGCTGATAACACCTTTCTAAATATAGATAATCTCATCATTTCTAATTCCCGTGACGCGCACATGGCTGCTGGTTACCTGTCGTTGATTTAGCGTTGCGTTATCATCGACAGCGTATCAGTCAGTCCAAAATCGCGATCGTTCACAGTAGAATCACGTGATCTATATTACCTGTCTCAAGCAGGTAATATGGTCTCATAATAACGGCAAATGAACCAATCAAATTCCTAGAATCTAATTTGCATTATGACAAATGTATTTATTAACTTGCTGCGTAAACGGGCCTTTAGAGCGGGGATATCCAAAGTGAGCAATAGCTCACAGAATCCTTGTTATTTATGTGTCATTGTGTTACTCTTGTCTTTGCCGGGCGCTTGGGCTATGTCATGTCTTGGGTTTGACGCAGCACAGGAATCCACAATCCAACCGGGAACCTACCGCTTGTGACCACTAGGCCACCGATACCGGAAGAAAAGACCAATCTGCTTGTCGAGTTCCGAAATTAACCTGTCTAGCATGAAACATGTACTAGTTTACACAAAGATAACCTAAAGTGCCCGCTGCTGTTGTATCTTATCTCTCGAGTGCTTTAGGCCGTCCATGATGTTTTTCCTTCTGCTTGTATTTATACAGAGTGAATATGGTGAGTAAATTCAGCTACCTACTAGGCTACATTCCTCATCAACTAACTTGAATACAGAATTAGTCCACATGGCTCTGAACATGTGACGCTCTGCACTGGACGACCGACAAAAATGTCACATTTGATTACGTCCACTGAGCACTGCATACAGAGTTAATGATTGGCGTGTAATGTAGGAAAATTATTTTGTGATGAAAAGTGCATGCAATTAGCAACAATATGATTATTTATCAATTACGTCATTTGATCGGGATCGGTACTTTTGTCTCTCATTTGGTCAAGATGTATTTTTTTTCCAGCTGACAAGTGGTTTTTTTTTTTTTTTAATATTTTATCCGATCTTTAGATTTAAAAAAATATTATAAACAAAGTTTTCAGTTTTCCTGAGTAGACATATTTATTTTCTAAAAAGAAATACATGTTGAACGCACATCTTAATTAAATATTCATACTATGAATCAAATCACAGCAAAATATGGATTCTAGAATGTAAAGGCAAAGATAACGAACAGTTATCAATCTCGTAAGTCCCAAATAGAATGCAAAAGCAATAGTTGAGCAAACACGGATCCCTGGACACACCAGAGGTGGGATCAGGTGCCTAGGAGGAGTAAGCATCCCTATTGACCGGTCACATCCGCCGTGAGCCCATAATCTTGATAAGGTAAATGGAGCAATCCGTAGTCATATCAGTGTATGAAAAACATTTTAACAATTGTTTTGAAACATATCAGAGAGCATTTGACACAGTGGAAGGTCATACTGGCAAACTAAATCGTTATAACAACCATAGAAATCTTTAAATGTGACTGTTGGAAACCCTGCAACAACAACTTATTTGTAAGTAGCCTGCCTTGATTCAAAAACTGATCATACGTAGATGCTCTTGCGTATCGAATAGATTGAGAGACATACACACCATATGCAGGTGATGATGGAATATTGCTACATAAATATATGAAGTTGACAATGGAGAAGCTAAAATTGTCCCGTTTTGTCATAAAGTTGAGTTGTTAGTTTGTCGTCAATGTTCAATAAAATATCCAAGTGCGAAGCAGACATGGAAGACTCTGTGGTGTCCTTTATTTCTAGTTCGTTGGGATATATTGAATCGACATATGAATGAAAATCATTATTATTAATAGATAAAACGTCGTCAATATATCGAAATGTCGAATTAAAGGCCACTGCTTGAATCTCTCACTAAACAAAACGTCTTTATACCATTTTGGAAAAAAAAAACCCATATGAAATGATTGAGAGCTTGTATAACCTTTTCGATGGTAAATTCATGCTTCATATGAGGTGCTAAAACGAGGCATTAAATAAAATTTTAGAGTAGTGAGCCACCTTAAATCTAACAAACAAGAAATTTCGGAATTTCTATCTCATTTATCTTGTCGTTTTACGTGTAATAGAAGGAAGGGGGTATAGTAACTAATAAATTTTTCATGTAATGTATTATTCAGCAAGTTTGACGGAACTAGGCGAGAGACGTGACCTCAATTGTGTGACCTCAATTGTGTCTCGGTATCAGTAGTTTTACCTTTGTCTCGGTATTTTAACCTTGGTTTCGGTATCCCAACGTTTGGTTTGGGTATTTCTACCTTTGTTTCCATATGTCTACCTTTGTCTCAGTAATTCTACTTTTGTCTCGGTATTTACCAATATCTACAGTGACGTCCAAAATTAATGCACTTTTTAATGACGTTATACATTAAAACGCAACATAAGGAAAATTTGAAACCGGGCTGTAACTTTTAAGAAAAATAAATAGACCTCACTTGATAATTTCAATATTTAGTCAATGTGTCTTTAGTTTGATTACAGCTTGTAGTCTACGAGGATTGTTTATATAAATCTTTAATAAATGGTACAGTGGAGGATTGACCAGATACGCAACACCTCGTTCACTAAGTCTTGTCGAGAATTTAATGTCTGTAAGGATTTCTTCAACTGAATTTTAAAGAATAAGCAAACATTTCTATTGATGTTAATATCCGGAGATTAAGATGACAAATCTAAACAGTCCAACTTATTTTCATTTTTCCACTCACAAGTCCGTAAAGAGTTGTGACACGGCGCATTGTCATCTTGAAAGATAAATGGTGAATTTGCAAAATGTTTTACCACAACCGGCCAAAAATGTTCATCTAAAGTATTGATATACTTGTCACTGTTCATTGTTCCATCAATAGGTACCAAAGTTCCGACTCCTTGATATGTCACACATCCCCAGAACTAATGTTGCGGCCATGTTGTCCAAGGATGTCTGGTCTATAAGCTTCATCAGCAGTTCGCCACACATACAATTAGGTTTTCATTTGAAATCACTAACCTGGTTTCATCCAGAAAGATAACTGATTTCCAATATTCATCCAACTGATTTTATTTTCATTAGGCTTGCACCACTGAAATCCCTTCCGTTTTCTGTTTGGTGGCAGCCGTCGCGGTTTTTCGGACTTTGTGGCCTTTTGAAGCCATGAAAATGAGACACCTCTGGATTGTCCTTGTTGATTTTATTGCGTGGTTGGAGTTGTAATAGCTGAAATTTCGCGTTAAAGTCTGTCTCCTTTTTCCTTTCAATCCGTATTAAGAAGTCTATCACCTTTTTCATCAATGATTTTTTTTCCACCTCTATTTGATTTTTCTTCTCGGTCTTTCCTTTCATGAAATTTCTTCACCAGTCTGCTATTAGTAGAT
>CAJDSM010016952.1:15215-40541 GCA_903981925.1 Ostrea lurida | reverse complement strand
AATTTCTAAAATGAGTATAAAAATCAGAATTAGACAAAGTACTTTTTACACTTTTATTCTTTTTTCTTCGAGAATAACCTGTAGAATTGTTTGGGGGTTACGTTTTTTAAAATATTGCAACATATCACCTTCTTGTCTTTTATACAGACGTTTAACTTTATATTCATACCTTTATATTTACGTTTGGAGTCGATAAGCATTTCCCTATGTAATATTTGAATTAGACTTATTAAAAAGATTCAAACACTGTTCATGTAATAGCTTTTACAAGTGTTCGTCGAACCAAGGTTTATCCCCTTATTTTATCAATGTTTGCCTTTTCTGGATTTCCGGGTTTCTGGATTTCTTCGAATACATCGGCGTGGGGTAATACACATTCATTTATGATTTCCACAAAAAATCTTCTACACAACTATTAACATCAATTGATCCATAAAAGGAGCATCTAACCTACTCTGTAATGTATTACGGTTTTTGCAACACAAGTTGAGTATTATTTTCTTTCCACTTGAGAGAACTGGAGACGGTGAGAGCCTGAATTAATGGAGTTATACATCTTTTTTTTTTTTTTTTTTTTTTGACATTTTCTGTAAAACTATAAAACTTTCAAAATTCAAAACACAGTCCACTCACCTCATATAAAACCATTATGACATTAAACACACCCTGCATGTAAAACGTAAAACTTCATTCACAGTTTTCTCAGTTTATGTAAAAGTAAGAACATGATAACTCTGTTCAGAAGAAGTAAAGAATTCAAACACACAATTCTTTTAATGCATATAAAATTAAAGGCCACACAGATGATGCAACTGGCACAGCGTCACTGGAACCTAGGGGAGTCACGGTCACTTCTACTGGTACTGTAATTAACACTCCTGTGAAAGCAGATAATGATGACCATTTATAAATGTTTACACTTCCTATTTTGCTGCTGTGATTTCTTTACAAAATTGTAGATAATAATTTCCTCATCGAATCCTATAATACCCTTATTATATAATATATATATATAATTTTATATATATATATATATATATATATATATATATAGCAACGAAATAATCACAACTAGGTCTGAACTTTTTCACCCCAGCCCGGGGTCGAACGTGCGACCTACGGCACCCACGCCTAGCAAGACCGTCAAACTCAGCGCGCTAGACCACTCGGCCAGAAGTCTCCCCTAAAAAAAGGGAGTCTTATCATGTTCCTAAGGCGCTTCTAACGCACTGAGGCAATCTCACACAGTCGCCTTCGTTCATGAGTTTAAGACATATTTATAAGGAGAATGGATCTTTCGATGCATTGCATAGAAATATTAATATAAGCACAAACACACAATTATAACACTCAACCTTGAATTAATCCCTAGGATTTGAGTCTTGCTAGGCGGTGGTTGCCGTGGTCGCACGTTCGACCCCGGGCTGGGGTGAAAAAATTTTCAGAACCTAGTTGTGATTTATTCGTGCTGTATATGTTAAATTAATTAATTATCACATGTATCGTTTAGATCCTAGGGATTAATTTCAAGGTTGAGTGTTATATATTGTGTGTTTGTGCTTATACTATATAATAATATATATATATATTGGCACCTCTAAAGATGATACTTACACTTTTTATTTACAATATTAAAATGAATTATAAAGCAAAGAGGCCCATGGGCCACATCCTCACCTGAGTGACTTGGCCCTGGCTTCAGCAGTGATGATTTTAAAAAGAATTTTAAAGTTTCTTAAACTCACCCAGTGGTTCTAGAGAACATTTTCAAAAACTTTAGATCCCCTATTGTGGCGCCACCTACCCCGGGAGGTATAATCTGATCAAAATTGGATCTGCTCTATATCAGAAAGTTTTTTGGTAATATTGTTTCTTTGGCCCAATGTTCTTGAGAAGACGGTTTTAAAAGGTTTCCCTATATATTCAAATGTAAAACTTTGATCCCTATTGGCGGCCCCACCGTACCCCCGGGGGGGTCATAATTTGAAAACAATTTGAATTTCCACTATATCAGAAAGCTTTCATATACATTTCAGCTTTTTGGCCCAATGGTTCTTCTTCAGAAGATTTTAAAGATTTTCCTTATATATTAAATGTATAACTTGATCCCCTATTATGGCCCATCGTACCCCTGGGGGGGGGGGGGTGGGGGGAGTCAAGATTTGAACAAACTCGAATCTCCACTGTATCAGGAAGCTTTCATATAAATGTCAGCTTTTTCTGGCCCAGTGTTTTTAGAAGAAGTTTTTATAAAGATTTTCTCCTATTATATTACATGTTACAACTTTGACTCCCTATTGTGTCCCATCGTACCCCCGGGGTCATGATTGAAAGAAATTTGAATTTCCACTATATCAGGACGCTTTCATTAAATTTCAGCTTTTTCAGGCCAGTGGGTCTCTTGAGAAGAAGCTTTCTAATATGACACCAATTTTTGCATTTTCGTGATTATCTTCCGTTTGAAGGGGGCCCGGTCCTTTATTTGTACAAACTTGAATCCCCTTCACCCAAGAATAATTTTTACCAAGTTTTGTTGAATTTGGCCCAGTGGTTCTGGAGAAGAAGATGAAAATGCGAAAATTTACAACAACGCCGACGACAGACAACGGACAAATTTTGATCAGAAAAGCTCACTTGAGCCTTCGGCTCAGGTGAGCTAAAACAATTAATGTTTAAAGATTGTACAACTCTGTTAATAATTTGATATCTATGATATTTAATTTACAGTGTATTCAAGAACTGAATCATTTAAAAGCATTGCGCTCTACTGTGGAATCATCATTGTTCATGGGGGACCAATGTTCGAAGGTCACTCTTACCCACGAATTTACGTCCCCACGAACATGCTTTGTTTTCCTTTTAATCTTTATAAACACTATGCCGTTCGCATTATTTATCAATTACCCACGAAATTCCGTCCCCACGAACCAGCAAAATTTTGGTTATCCACGAACAATGGCCCCCAAGAATAATGATTCCACAGTATTTTCTCATATTCTGTTCTTTTTGTTGCTACTTACCCAAAGGATTAAGCATGAATTTTAGAATAGAGATTAAAAGGAATGGGCGCGTTTTGAGCTAAATTTTATATTTGCATTTCAAATGTATAAAATGCTTAATCAAATTATTCTAATGGTCAGCAAAAAATTGAATGTCAGTTGTTGAGTTATAAGAGAGATACAGCGCTCACAATTCTTTATGTAAACAAAGCTCGTGCCTGGTTTACGTTTACGCAAAGGTTGCTTCACAGAAAATACCACGTTTAAAACAACATATGATATGAGGACACTAGATACTGTTTAATTGTGTTCAGAAAACTTGTAATTTGATAAAATCTGCTTTCCACGGAACGTACACTAGTATATTCAGTATAGTAAACAAAAACATGGCACGGGCTTTGTTTACATTGCGAAGATTTGCAAGTGCTGTATCTCACTTCTAATTCAACAAATGACGTTCAAATTTTGCTGGCCATTAGAAACACCTTAAGTGAGAATTGTAAATATTAAAAATGGAAATCCATTTTTGGCTCAAAACGTGTCAATGCCTCTTTTAAGCAATGACTTCTTATATTTTGAGAGATGTAGTCTCACAACTGTAACGGTATTTGCTAACAAGTTTTCATAATGCAGTAACGTGCGTTATTCACTCTGTATGTACACACCGTTGCAGTTATGAGACTACATCTTTCAAAAAACAATTCATTGCTCAAGTAAAATATCAAAAATTGCAAAAGAGGATGGAACATTAAAGGGGCATGGACACGTTTTGAGCTAAAACTATTTACATTTTAGATTTTCATTTTTAATGTTTACAATCCTCACTTATGGTATTTCTAATGGTCAGCAAAAATTTTAACGTCATGTGTCGAGTTGCAAGTGAGATACAACATTCACAATTCTTCGCTATGTAAACAAGCCTCGATCCATGTTTTTGTTTACCTATATTGAATATGCTAGTATACATTCCATTTAAAGCATTTTTTTTTAAAATTACAAGTTCATTCTGAACACAATTAAATAGTTTCTAGTGTTTCTCACATCTAATTGTGTTTTAAACGTGGTATTTTCTGTGCAATAATCTTTATGTAAATGTAAACAAGGCTCGCGAGCCTTGTTTACATTGCAAAGAATTCGAAGTGCTGTATTTCACTTGAAACTCAACAAATGACGTTCAAATTTTTGCTGACCATTAGAAATATCATAAGTGAGCATTGTAAACATTAAAAATGAAAATTTAAAATCTAAACATTTTTAGCTCAAAACGTGTCCATGCCCCTTTAAATATATCTAAGTCAAAGCAATTTCAGAATGCTACCTTTCTATCCAGAAGTAGGCAATAAAGTATATATACCGTCTCTCAGAGACAGGTTGGCCTTGGTCTGTAGCTTGGACTGTGATGACATAAATTTTCCCATCTGCTACACTTCCTATACAGCTAATGGTAGCCCTTCCTGTTTGTGCATTTGGTTGAATGGAGAACTTGGAAAGTCCATTGTTTGAGACACTTTGTATGGAATATGCAATGTCTCCATTAGCACCAGTGTCTGCATCACTTGCTGAAACCTGTAAAGTATTGAGGGGTGCTGAGGACCTGTTCTAACCAGAGTACCCACGGGGGTGTACAGTATGATATAATCATTATAAACATATTCCCCAAACCAGTGTTAATGGTTTCCTTTCAGAACTTACATCCAAAAGAACTTGGTTGCGAGTACTGTAGTCTCCCTCCACAATACCAGTTTCGTACCGTGGTGCCCCAAAAACTGGATTGTTATCATTCAGATCTCGAACTTTGACGGTGACCAACACAGTGCCAATTCTTGGGTTCTGGGTCCCCACTTCAGTTCCAGTCACCTAATTTTGACGTATAATGCCAGCAAATTTAAATATAAACATTTTATTTAAAAAAACAAACAAACCGTAAGCAACGGTCCTACTAGTGTATAATGATGAAAAACTAATATCAGTATTGCTAATCATCAATAAAACGATTTCTACAAATTCACCGAAATGTCCATCCGAAGAAGTAATTTCCTGTTTGAAATACATTGTAGTCAGAAACCAAAGTGAAAATTCTTTTCCATCACGCTGGACTTTTTAAGATTTGTTGTTGATTACATTATTTCCATGGATCCATGGAAATGCCAATTTACACTAGGCAAACATAATGCAAAACATATGGAAACCAAAAAGCATATTACAAATATTGATTTTTTTATCCCTGTCGAAAGAAAATGGTGTGATGTCACCATGTTTGTTAAAGTAGCATAATCTGTATCTTTACGAAAAATTAAATCTTTCGGATTTTTTTTTTCTATTTATACATCTAATAAAGTTATGCTTTCGTTCGTAATTACAACATTAAAAGCAAAAAGATACAAGAACAAAGCACTTGTTTCTAATTATTTATGATACTACCAACCTATGAAAAAAAAACCCAACAAAGTCGCCTGAGATGTAGGCATGCGCAGTACTGTATTATGTTTTGCGATGTATACACATGGCTTTTTCTATTTGAGAACAATAGTATACGTATTTAACAACATATCATAAGTATGAATGTGTATATATAATCATATATTTTGCATTTACAGTTCAGAAATACGTCGAATATAAGCTATTTACAACAAACATTTCAAGCGTGATTTTGAATTCTACTTCCAATATAAGGAGATCGCGTCATTATGAGTTTTTCCTTTTTCCATTAATGATAGAACGGCCACGTTGCAGACACGTGTCGTCTTTTGAAACTTATTTCTCAATGGTTGTTTACATTTTGACCGGGCAAATTTTGTGGTTCTCATTTTTACCGTTAATATATTTGATTTCCTTAAAGAAATCACAGTGTAATAAATTCAAAAGATACAGTTTATGCTACTTTAATATAAATAATATACGGTACCAAATTGTACTTAGTATATTCAAGATTTCTGTATAATGAACTATTTAACACATGTAGACTTTAAAATTTCCTTCAGAATTGGGACCAATTCATTGTTTTGGGATTTGTTCCTTTGATTGTTTCACTGACGATTCTTGACAGCATTTATGTACGTTCCTTACTTACAGTGAAAGTGACCGATGTAGTGGACTCGTAATCAATTACTGCTGCTGCTTCCAAAAATCCCTCACTGTTTACACGGAATAGTCCTGTTCCAAAAACTGTTAAGGTGTATGTTCCTGTTTCGCCTGGAATCTAATTAGGTCAACACCAGAATACAGTTTATGCAATGGAATATATCATGACAATTTGCTAAAAATATGCTATTCTGTGTACAGTACTGTGTGTATTTATTTAGAAACAAATAGATTTTATAAGAACTTGGGGTTAATTCCACATATACGAGTAGTAATCCTACTTATTTTAAAATGGTCCTAAATTCAGAGAATATCGGTCATCAATTGGCGACAGAACTTCATCTTCATAATGAACTCTGTCGAAGATTTTGTCAGACGATGGGCCAAATATGAAAAAAAACAACTTAATACCTTGTCACAATGAATAAAACGTATAAGAAGAATATCAAAATCTTATATGAAACAAATAGGAAATAATGTTCGTATTGTCTATCCTTCTGTGTTTCATAAACCAGAGGTGATCAGAGAATTAGGTAGGTAACATGAGGAACATATTTTGGTTCAAGCTGACAAAGCTTGTGACAATATTGTCTTTGCAAGGCTCATTACAACTGCATTTTAAAAGAATTTGGTATTAACTCCACATTTGGTAATCGTATTTACACTCCAACTCATTAAACATTTAATTAGATGTACATATTCTGGATTACTAAACTTCACATAAACCTCTAAAAACAGAGATAGATTTGCCGGTATGGTCATATACATTTTTAAATCGAGGGAGACTACTGACAAACAAGTTGACATTGCAGGGGTTTCAACAGTCACGTTAAAAGTCAACTTTTGGCAAATTCGATGGTCGTTATAACGATGTAGTTTGTCAATACAATCTGCCATTTGGTCAAATGCTGTCTGAAATGTTTCATACCAGATTGTTAGACCGTTGTATATACACTAATTTTGATTACGAACTACTCCGCTTACCTGATAAAATTGTAGGGCTTATGAAGGGTGTCACCGATCGACAGGGTATGCTTACTCTTCCTAGTCACCTGATCCTACCCCAGTGTATGTTCAGGAGTCCATGTTTTCCCATTTCTTATTTGTATTCCGTTTGGGATTAATAAAATTGATCACCGTACATCATATATACTTTGCATGCCCTTTCAAGACTTTACACTACCATTCCTCACAGTGAATTAAGGATTACATTTTTTTTTTACATTAGAGACAGTTGCTTCTTTAACGTAAGTGGGACATTCGAAAATTACTTTGTCACACACTTCTCTGTTTGTAGGCATGTATTTGTTTTACATCCTGTCAAGAATTTTTCGCTCATATCGAGACGTTACCAGTTGTAGCTGTCAGAGTTATCACAATTTAGACCTATGCTTTGCACTCATGGTCGTAGCAATGTGGGTGCTTAAATAACGTGCCATGACATGGGACCTATATTTTTAAAGTCATATTCAAAAGACCTGTGAATTTCATTTCTAAATGTCGAGCGTTTAATGGCGAAGATTTCACAAACTATTTTTACATCTCTTAAAAGATTGACGCGATCATGAAACCAGTGGGACTTGATCTCACGGCCTCCAGGTTGCAAAGCAAACGCTTTAAACAATATGCTGGAGTTCCTCTTTGACAATATCTTCGTACCGTAGTCTTTGATGATCACGCCTGTGAAAAGTCTGTTTCAATTCCCATGTCAACGAACTGTGCTTCTTTATTAGCTGAGCTGTTTTTTATATTCTCACGAGGGATAATTTATTCAAAAGATTCTATATGAGAATTTAAAAAATTCTCTTGGAGGACTTCAAGTTGACATGGAGATATACGATGACTTTTTATCTATTGACACCATATGTCGATTCGATATTTTCCAGTGAACTCGAAATAAAAGACATCAAAATTTTCTATATATATATCTGCTTCCATATCAGTTTTTAAATTGAGGCAGACTACTGACAAAGTTGTTGTTAGAGAAGTTTCAAGTCTCGGTTAAATTTGGCTTTTCACAAATTCTATGGTCATTATATTGAGTGTTATGTCAATCACAATCTGTCATTGGGTCAAATGCTGTCTGACGCGGTTCATGCCAATTGTTAGACCGTTGTTATATACTGAATTTGAATGCGGATTACTCCGATACAGGCCTCACGGCGGATGTGACCGGTTGACAGGAGATGCTTCCTCCTCCTAGATACCTGACCCTATCTCTGGTGTATCCAAGTGGTCCGTGTTTTTAATTTTGTTTCCTTTGTAGGAGTTATGAGATTAATCACTGTTAGTTGTCTTTACGTATTCATATTTCAGCAATCTTTTGTGCTGAAGTAAGAAAGCTAACCAATGTTTGCGCTAAAATGTCACATTTCTCCCATTACCCGTTGCCACTAAAGATAAATTTATTATAATGTCTCACAGTGCACCAGTTCCATTCTAAATATGCATAAATAAGTTCTTACTAGATCTGAATCTGTGATAGATATCTTTAATGGATTAGATCCGTTATCATTCCTTGGTATTGTTCCAACTGGTGAATTTTCATTGATGAATCCTTGGAAGGGAACAGTAAGTACTGGATTGTTGTTGTTGGTTGCCTGAACAGTCACTTTTATCGTGGCTCTGTCAGAGTACCTGTTCGATAGGGTTTCTTTGGCCTATAGGCAAAACAGGATAAAAATAAAAAAAAATAAAAATTACATAATTTTTTATTTTTTTGTTCACATACATCAGATATATAGTACTTAAATTAAAATGTTAGTTGATGTGGAAAACCTGTACACTCACACTGCACGTCAATTACAGAGATCAAACAAACCTCCACATAGAGTTCCAGCTCAGGAACTTGGGACCGATCAATAGCTGATGTCTGGGTTATAATGGCCTGGTATTGGTTTGGAGAACCAGATACTTGTTGAGTGGTGACTTGGAATCTGTTATGGTACCCAGAAGGTAAAGCTGTCAAGAGATTCAAATTGTTAAAAAAAATATCTTGTTTTTATGTACATAAAATTGCCATTTTTTGCATATATGTATACAAAAGCAATTATGTACTTTTCATATATGTGAAAAGAAATTTATTCTGTACACAATACATGTCATATAAAAGTTGGGTTTTTTTTATATCATAATTCAAAATGAAAGCAAAAATGAACACCATAAGTGTAAAATGAAAGTAAATCGGAGACACTATTATATAAAATATGAAATCAAAGAAATATTCACACCATTGTTAAAATAATGACATTCTTTTCTTTATACCATATATGTATCCATAAAATGAATGTTTTTCTTGAAAACTGCATAGAAGGAAAACAAACGTAAATTCTAATTGGTAGCTTATGCATATAAAGTACCAGACTGTCCAGAAAATTTACATTATTTCAAGCGAAAACTTCAATGCTGCTGAGATTTGAAAGAAAATAATTACGGTCCTTGAATAAGTTTGTATACAGACATCATAATGAACAAAGTGAATACTTGTAAAACTATTCTTTCCTGATAAACTTGAAAAGTCACAGTAATTAAGTCTCCTAATATAGCCAAATTCACGAACAAGTGATACTTCAACTGCTCCTCTGAATTCCAAAATATTCTTGGTACAGAATGTAATCATTTGAAAACTGTAAAAACTGTGAACTCACTTAGTGGTAAAGAAAATGTAATTGGAGCATTGAGCGTGTCCCTGTCCTGTGCGATGATGCCCACAACTCCATTTGGATTACCAGCATCAACAGGGACAGGACTGAATACAAGTGGAATATTCTAGAAATAAATAAAAATATTATGACTGCAAGACAATTTATACACCAACTGCAAGGTGCTAAAGGAGATCGAAAATGTCATCACGATACTGTCTGGAATAATAGATTATCATTTTTGTTATTTTGACCCTGATACATGTAAGTGACATTTTTCTGACATAGTATATTGTTTAAATCAGATACAGAAAAGTTTTACTGTTTAATAAATAATTGTCAGATCAGACACTTGGTAAATTAATTTGTTGTTTCCTTGAATATTTAACCCTTCTTTCAATCCCTAATTTTCCATGTTCTTTGCACAATATAGTCTGCAGTTTGTCTTATTCAGCGATTTAAAAAAAATTCATTACAAATCGGATTACACAGGTTTTCCATGTTTTATGTGCAAAATGTGGCCTAAACAGGAAGTTTGTTTACACACGTCCTCAACACTTAATCATCAACATATATCTTCGTCTTTACATGTATATTCCATAGTCAAGTAATCAACAAGTTTACATGACTTTCCAAACCTTTTTCTTTGCCCACTTCTGTTTTTACAGAATGATTTTGTGTACGCAAAATGAAATGAATAACACGTAACACACAAATACTAGATGCAAAAAAAAAAAACAAAAGAGAAATTTTATTTTCCGTATGATACTCAGTATTACTTACCAATGATCCATTAATAGTAGCTGTATAGGTGGGATTGAAACAAGCCTCGCTAACAACTACACAAGTGGAGTACACAAATTTGGGTCTCAGATCATCCACATCATTTACAGTAATTGTGATGGTGGTGGTTGTTGCTTTTCTGTCTGCAGTATTGCTGGCTTTGTCCTGAATGAAACAGCTAGACTTTGTTATAATTACAAAACTTTAAAAAAGCAAAACTTTTGTGAAATCCAGAGCACCTTCCGACAATCAATATAACATCGAAATCATTATTAAACGGCTTTGAAATTTGACGATTTGTAGACAAATGTATAGTCATAAAATCAATTGTCCATGTGTGGTAAATCAATAGTAGTACATATGTAATGACGTAATTGCAGTACATATGTAGTCCATATAACAGTACATATATAGTCATATAATTAATAATCCATGTGTAATCAAATAATCAATAGCAGATGTGCTGTTCTTTAATTAAAACTAAATGTGTAATCACATAACTATTGACATAACTATTGGTATTCTTGAATAACAAAATAAGACTACTGCAAAAAAAAAAAAAGGAGGGGGTGGTAAGTGGTGGTCTTGAAATTGGTTTTAAATTATGCTTTCCTCGTTCAAGTCACTCTGTAGAGTTTATTAAGGGCACAGGCTGTAACAGATCGGTAGGTTCCCCTCGGATTGTCCTGAGGGACATCAAAAACATGTCATTTATAGTATCAGAAGTCTCATTACAAAATATATATGACGATTCATTTACAGACACCATATGTTCTACTTCTAAATGGTTGGCAAAGGATTGTAAAACATGTGGTGTTCTTAGTTCTTATTACTAGAAATTCATTTACAATTAATTTAAGCTACCAACAGTTTTATACCAAGACTGGTGAAAATCTGACGTGCAAATCATCCAATGTTGTCAACGGAATTGAATGTAACCTATGTCAGAGAAACCAAGGAATCTTTAAATAAACGTATGTCATGTCATAGATTTTACATTAATAACGGAGGCCATCAATTTCTTTATAAACATTTCAACTCCTTCGACCATTGCATCTTATCTATGAAAGTGAGAATTATAGAAAAAAATATACCATCACACCAATAGTCGAACATAAAGTAAACAATCTTTCTGTAGGCAACGAGAAGATATACTGGATTAGGAAACTAGGCACTGCTTTTTACGAAGGTGACACCTCGTTATGTCAGCATTCCAGCAAAAAAATGGCGCCACAGCCGAGTTCAACGATTTTTCATTTTAATCAATTTTTAAAAATATTACAATTTTTACAACTCAACTTCCAGAGGAAAAATGAAAAATCGCAACTTTACAGACTGATATCTGATATGAATTTTGCCCTGTTAAATTTCAAAATGGAGGTAGAAAATATCCGATTTCTGATTTGTTTACTTTTATTCATGAGCTCTGAAAAATATATAGATCATTGGGAAGTGCACTTGGTTTTTTCCGAAAACAGATGTTTTCTATCAAAGTGAAAACCTGTTAACAGCATTGCTTTATGTCCCAATTTATCCAACAATGGAAAAGCAGTTACATTATCTATGCAATGTAGGTATTCATCGATAGCTAGTTTTGTACTGAAAGAGAGTGTTGGAGACGCAAGCATTATGGTAGTATGGGTTTTTGAATGTTGCGTATGTCGAATATATGTGAGGTGTTACGTGATTGGCTAATATCAAGAATGAAATTATTTGGAATTGAGAGAATATTATCAAATGTTTATCAATGTGGCGGGTGAAAATTTGTTGGACAAAATCGAGAAAGGAATGAGGAAATTACCATGGTAGCTAGGTTGTGTTTAATATGAAGGATGTAATTCATTAAGTGTGTTATAGAAATGTAATTTCCACGATAAACAAACATTAATATTTATGTGAACAGATAGCCGTTACTTTTATACTTTGCTTTAAACTGAAACATATAGACACAAGTATAGACACCAAAATTAAAACAAAGTATAAAATGTAATGTTTCGTTATCGTAGAGGATTCTAAAAGAATTAAACACTGACCCCATATCTTTTTTTGTTTGTCACCTCGTTTCAGAACTTTAAGTACTTTGATTTATATGGGTGCAGCGACAATATTGGAAGCATGGGAAATATTTCCAGTCCACAGTGTAACAATTTAAATGTGATGGGACTTTTTACCAATACACATAGACGTAAACGTAGTCATGGACATCGTTCATACAACAAACCCAAAATACACAATGTTTCCTTTGACTCCATATTATCTTAATAAGCCATTGAGTCCACATCACAATCGCACCAAACTTGTCCCTATGAAAATTTTGTATGGATTACAAGAAAAAACTAAAGTTAGCTCCTACTTAATTTCATCAACACCGGAATACAGACTTGATAATACAATTGGGGATGTTGCCTATCCCAGACGTTTTGTTCCACCGCGTATTAGTGATGATAGTGAACTCAAGAAACCTCGCCGATTCTTCACCATAAAAGGAATTGACGCTGTCAACATTAACAACATCCTCAACCATAAAAAGTACAGTCCTGCATTCTGCCTTACTTTAAGATGAAATCCACACCTTGTACATATTTTCTATAGATATAATTCTACTTATTTAATTACAAACAGACGTTGCAGTGCCTAGATATTGAACAATAACAACGAAATCCCCCAAAGTGTATATGTTCTTTTTCCTCATTTAATTATAGTCCCGCTGGTCATACATGTATTATTCCAAAATGAGGACCTTAAGTCCCTCATTTTAAAAGGTCCTAAATTCCGAGATCCTCTCTCATTTAAATGGCAACATAATTCATAACTATTATGAATTCTGTGGAAGAATACGCCAGGCGTTGGACAAAATCTGACGGAGAGGAGCTTGACACTTTGTCTGAATGGATCAGAACTACATGTATTCGAAAATTATCAAAATCCCGTATTCACCATTTGACGGAGAAAATGCATACTATTTATCCCTGTCTTTAAGAAGCCAGAAGTGGTAAATGAGTTACATAGACTACATGAAAACTTTGTACTAGTTCCAGCTGATAAAGCAAGTAACAACATTGTCTTTGTTTGTAAAAGTTTATACATGTAGTATAATTGTCTTTTAAATGAACTAGGATTTAGTTCAACATCTGGGAATCCTACTTATACTCCAAGCAATCTTACTAAAGATGAAATCATCAACATCACCTTTCTGTTATAAATACATGTACTTTCAATATTCCAAAGAATCAGGATCAATTTGAATTACCATACCTTTACTGGATTCCGAAACTGCATAAAAATCCTTACAAAGATACAATAAATATCTTTCAGTAAGTGCTCTACCAAGCCTCTATCCCTACTACTAACTAAACTACAAACAGCTCTTAAAGAGTCTCTTCAGAGATACTGTTCCACTATACGTATCCCGGAAGTGGTGCCAATCAGATTTGGATCCTAAAAACTCTAAAGAGCTTTCGGAAAACTTCAAATCACGAGGTTTTTCTAAAATTGACTGCATAAAATGTATGACTTCTCTACACTTTATACACCAATTCCTCACGATAAATTAAAATCTAGGCTTTTTCAGATAATAGATAATTGCATTTTGAACAAAAACGGCACCCGGAAACACGAGTTTCTGGCCGTTGGGAAACAAGATATATATTTTGTTAGAAACCACTCTGATTGCTAACACAAGAACTCTGAAGTACATATTAAGAGTATGCTGTTGGTTTCTTATAAATACTATTTTATAAGTTCTTTGGAGACCATGTCTTCCACAGCCCGTTGGTATTCCTATGGGCAATAATTGTGCACCCTTATTGGCAGACTTATATTTATATTCATACGAAGCAGAATTTGTTCAAAAACTGTTAAGAGAAAAAAAAAACCCCAACACTTGCCGTGTCTTTCAACCTTACATATAAATATCTAAGTGATGTCTTATCAATTGACAATCATAATTTTCATAATTATGTCCATTTGATATATCCCGACGAACTCGAAATAAAGGACACCACAGAATCTGACATATCTACTACATAATTGGATATTTTACTTAATATAGACTCCGATGTCAGACTGACAACTACATTATATGATAAGCGTGATGACTTTAACTTTGCAATCGTCAACTTTCTTTTTCTAGGTAGTACTGTACCTGTCTTTGGCGTGTCTATATCCCAGTTGATTCGATACGCAAGAGCATGCTATGCGTATGAGACCATTTTAAATCGAAGCCAACTACTTACAGAAAAGTTGATGTTGCAGGGTCATAACGAATCTCGTTGAATGTCATCAGTTCACAAATTCCACGGTCGTTATAATGACCTTGTTTGCAATTACAAATTATCACTATGTCATATGTTGACTGATTTGTTTCTTACCCTTTGTTAAACTGTCATTTTCGTACTAAATGTGATGACGACGGGCAATCCCATTTACTTTATTTCGATTAAGGGCTCCAGGTGGATTGTGGTCAGTCGACAGAAGATGTTTACTATCCCATGGTACCTGATCCTGCCTTCGCTTTTGTCGGAGGTGCCTTACACTCGACTTTGTATATATATTTTGGGACTACGATTACGTTTAATACATTGCTAATTTCGCCAATTTATATTTAATATACCGTATTAGTGGAATTTATAGAAAGAAACATCTTTTAGCGATTTTTCCAACCCCCCCCCCAAAAAAAAAAAGCGTAACAAGACTTAATTTTCATGACTTCATGATTCCAATAAAGATTGTCACTTTAGCTGACAATGGCAATATTAAATCTCGCTAAAACCACTGCTCATTTTCAGGAGGGGAGGTTGGTCTTGGTATAGAAAGTAGCATATCACTCTAAAGAAGAAGCTTTTCCTAGCATGGTACTTACAGTTGCGGAAACTGTAAGAACATATTGCTGAACAGATTCAAAATCCAAAGGATTGCTAACAACTATTTCTCCTCTTGAGGTTATAGGAAGTGCAAATCTCGTTGATCCATCATTCTGAAATTGAAGAATAATTGTTTACAATAAGTAAACTCTGTAGTTATTAAATGAATGATATGAAAACTGTGGTTGAAGTTACAGTATTTTCCTAAAAGGACTAAAACACTTTCCCAACCCCAATTTGAAATAAGGCATAACACCCATATTTTGATCAAGGCCTAATTTTCAACACAGTTTCTTATACTGATATAAAACATCTGTCAGAGTGATGGGGAATTGCCGAAACAGATTTTCCATTGAGACTGCTGTATATCACGGGGAAAATATCCTTGTCTTATTATATAGTCAAGACTCTAAAATTTGCTATCGATTAAAGATTGTATGAAATTGAAAATACTGATACATTGTAAATATTTAATAGGGAGCTTTAGTCGAAGAATATTCGATTATTCGAAAGTTTTTTTTAACAGTTGCTTTGTACAATGTATACACATAATATTTACATCTACATTGAATAATCCATTACAATTTTCTTACGTATTTTACGCGTATTTACATATACCAACAATGAGGTGCCACATGTATAAACAAGAGGCCCACAGGCCTTAACGGTCACCTGAGTATCATATAAGCCCACACAGGGAGTCTCATTATTTGGGCATTTCTTTAAAGTCTCAATACAAGAAGTATTTGTTCACATGTCTGTAAGTATCTTTCAATCATATGCATATGTTCCATATTCATATACAACAAGATTATCATTTAGAATTTAAAATGAAACCATATTGTGTTTACTTTATAGGAAGTGATTGCGTTGGTATCACGTGGTTTATGCTTTAGTACGGGAAAATATTATGAATTCACAATTTAAAAATCATGACCGTCATAAAATTGACGTTTACCAAAAGTTTACCTTTTCTATAGAATTTGAAATGAAAGTGGCAAATATATCCCTGCCGTTTGTTTTTAATTTTGGTAATTATTATAAAACGATTTCCTCCTTGCTGCTCTCTCTCTCTCTCTCTGCTCTCATCTCTCTCTCTCTCTCTCATCTCTCTCCTCTCTCCTCTCCTCTCTCTCTCTTTCTGCTCTCTCTCTCTCTCTCATAACTTGCATGATAGCTCATGGAGAGTTAGGTAAAATCTAAGTTTGTAAAGAAAATCAATAGATCAGATTTAAAAAACTGTTCGTACCTTTAAAAAAAATTAACAAATCAATACAGGACAAACATACTTTTTGTCCACATGGAATTGGCACAAACAATATAGGGAGCCTTTCGCTCACTTTTCCGAGCAATTGTAAATGTTCACAGAGAAACGGAACAGGACCATACATGTATTGCCCTTCATATGGGGGATAAAAATAGTGAAATATGTCTCCAAAGCACATGTTAAAATTAAACATATATAGTCTTGATACATATTTTCAAGTTTTACATTTGAATTATGAGAAGAAAAAATTCATTTACCAGAGTTTGGACGGTCGCTGGCATTTTGTATCGGGGGGGGGGGGGGGGTAATGAATAAAGTGCCCAAGCAACAATTATGAACCTGAATATCCAAAACGATAACTTTTATCAAATTAATATCGCTAACAATAAGCTACATTATAGTTAAAAATAAAAGAATTCAATTGGTCCAATTAGTTCTCCGGGCGTGAAAATTTTGTCTTCAATTTGTCCAAATTTGCTTTCGTAATATCCAAAACTGCTTAAAAGCCAGTCGTATTACTCTTTTCATTTCAAATAAACCTCGAGGTTTTTGATAAACATTATGCATTATCTAAGACCTTGTTCTTTAATCCTATATAAAGAATATGAAACACTCTAGCCTTTTAATTCAAATTTCTTAAACACCTTATAAAATATACCCATATGATTTATTTCAAAAGATGGAAAACGGGGGGTTTGCTATGGCAACCGTAAGCGTCACAATGACCCTGGAAAATCATGCCTCATACTTTTCATATACGTTACAGACACTTTCAACTACAAAATATGTAAAATAAAAACAAGAGGCCCACAGGCCTTAACGGTCACCTGAGTATCATAGCCCATCACAGGGAGTCCTGCATATTTGCATTTTTCTTTAGTCTCAATTAGTATTTGTTCACATGTTAATACTTTCAATATATGCATATGATTCCTATTCATGTACACAAGACTTATCACTTTCAATCTCACATTCAAGACCTGTGTTCAAGAATTTTAAATGAAAACCATATTTGCCTACTTTAATGTCCTGTAGTGAGCTTGACCTTTGACTTTTTTACCCAAAATCAATAGAGAACATCTTTTGACCCATGGTTGAGTTTCAATGTTATTGTATATGGTGATTCTAAGGTAGAAAGGATAATGCTGAAGAAGCCTGGAAATCATATTGCTATTCTTGATGTCCAGTGGCACTTGAGCCTTTGACCTTTTGACTCCAAAATTCGATATAAAGAAATCTCGTCTCATGAGTATATTACGTATGATATAGTGACTCTAGGGTAGAAAGGATAATGCTCTGGAACCCAAGAAATCATAGATAGATATGTCCCAAGGGGGGGGGGGGGGTGTATGATATAGTGAACCCTAGCAAAATGGGATAATTCTCGTGAGCCCGACACAAACTATCGCTACTTCGATTTCGCAGTTGTACATTGACCTTTGCCCCTTTTGACCCAAATAGCAATAAGGCAGACCATATGCATATATGGTGACTCTTGGAAGAAAGAGCTAACACTAAAAGTCCTGGGAACCATTTCAGCCTACAGACGGTAGGGACAGACAATTGGGGAATTCCCACGTAACGAAACCCCCCCCCTCCCCCCAACTTTGCTGCAGGTGGGCTATAATTATGACAAAGGCTCCCTTCCTTATTCCAAATGATTCATTTACTTCACATTAATATCTAATATGCATTGAAAAAGATGCTTTTCAAATGTTTTACATATAAACACTATGTACGCAAGTTTAGCGCCCCCCCCCTGCCCTGGGGTCAGAACCCCTACCCCGGATCACCAAATTTACAATTTTTGGTAAAGGCCTTCCTGCTCTACATCACTATGCATTTGGTTTCTCTCAGACATGTGCGGTTGTAAAGAGAAGATTTTTGAAAATTGGTCACTTTTGGGCAGTTTTTTGCCCCCGCCCCAAGGCCCCAGGGGTGCAAGACCTGAAATTTACAATTTATTGCCCTTGTCCAAAGATGCTTCATACAAATTTGAAAAGAAATTGGACTAGTGGTTATCAAGAAGAAGTTAAAAAATGTTCAATTGTCAACAGATATTATGTTACCAAATTTGGCCCCGCCCTGGGGTCAGAACCCCTACCCAGGGACACACCAAATTTACATTTGGTAGAGGCCTTCCTGCTCTACATCACTTATGCATTTGGTTTTCTCTCAGGCATGTGCGGTTGTAAAGAAAGAAGTTTTTGAAAATTGGTCACTTTTGGGCAGTTTTTTGCCCCGCCCCCCAAGGCCCCAGGGGTGCTAGAGACCTGAAATTTACAATTTATGTGTCCCTTGTCCCAAAGATGCTTCATACCAAAATTTGAAAAGAATTGGACTAGGTTATCAAGAAGAAGTTAAAAAATGTTCAATTGTTAACAGAATTATGTATCAAAATTTGGCCCCGCCCTGGGGTCAAGAACCCCTACCCCAGGGACACCAAATTTACAATTTGGTAGAGGCCTTCCTGCTCTACATCACTATGCATTTGGTTTCTCTCAGACATGTGCGGTTGTAAAGAAAAGATTTTGAAAATTGGTCACTTTTGGGCAGTTTTTGCCCCGCCCCCAAGGCCCCAGGGGTGCTAGAGACCTGAAATTTACAATTATGTGCCCTGTCCCAAAGATGCTTCATACCAAATTTTGAAAAGAATGGACTAGGGTTATCAAGAAGAAGTTAAAAATGTTCAATTGTTAACAGACATTATGTAAACAAATTTGGCCCCGCCCTGGGGTCAGAACCCCTACCCCAGGGACCACCAAATTTACAATTTGGTAGAGGCCTTCCTGCTCTACATCACTATGCATTTGGTTTCTCTCAGACATGTGCGGTTGTAAAGAAGAAGATTTTTGAAAATTGGTCACTTTTGGGCAGTTTTTGCCCCGCCCCCAGGCCCCAGGGTGCTAAGACCTGAAATTTACAATTTATGTGCCCTTGTCCCAAAGATGCTTCATACCAAATTTGAAAAGAATTGGACTAGTGGTTATCAAGAAGAAGTTAAAAATGTTCAATGTTAACAGATATTATGTATCAAATTTGGCCCCGCCCTGGGGTCAGACCCCTACCCCAGGGACCACCAAATTTACAATTTTGTAGAGGCCTTCCTGCTCTACATCACTATGCATTTGGTTTCTCTCAGACATGTGCGGTTGTAAAGAAGAAGATTTTTGAAAATTGGTCACTTTTGGGCAGTTTTTGCCCCGCCCAGCCCCAGGGGTGCTAGAGACCTGAAATTTACAATTTATGTGTCCCCTTGTCCCAAAGATGCTTCATACCAAATTTGAAAAGAATTGGACTAGCGGTTATCAAGAAGAAGTTAAAAATGTTCAAATGTTAACAGACATTATGTAACAAATTTGGCCCCGCCCTGGGGTCAGACCCCTACCCCAGGGACCACCAAATTTACAATTTTGGTAGAGGCCTTCCTGCTCCTACATCACTATGCATTTGGTTTCTTCTCAGACATGTGCGGTTGTAAAGAGAAGATTTTGAAAATTGGTCACTTTTGGGCAGTTTTTGCCCGCCCCCCAAGGCCCCAGGGGTGCTAGAGACCTGAAATTTACAATTATGTTGCCCTTGTCCCAAAGATGCTTCATACCAAATTTTGAAAAGAATTGGACTAGTGGTTATCAAGAAGAAAGTTAAAAATGTTCAATTGTTAACAGACATTGTACCAAATTTGGCCCCGCCTGGGGTCAGAACCCCTACCCCGGGGATCACCAAATTTACAATTTTGGTAGGGCCTTCCTGCTCTACGATCACTATGCATTTGGTTTCTCTCAGACATGTGCGGTTGTAAAGAAGAAGATTTTTGAAAATTGGTCACTTTTGGGCAGTTTTTGCCCCCGCCCCCAGGCCCCAGGGTGCTAGAGACCTGAAATTTACAATTTATGTGCCCCTTGTCCCCAAAGATGCTTCATACCAAATTTGAAAAAAATTGGACTGGTGGTTATCAAGAAGAAGTTAAAAATGTTCAATTGTTAACGGACGACGGAGACGGACGACGGACGACGCACGACGACGGACGAAGACCAATTGCAATAGGTCACCTGAGTTTACTCAGGTGACCTTAAAAGTAGATTAAATCTAGATTTAACTTTCAATGAAATTTTGTCATGCAAAGGCATCGTTTGGGATAAACATGGATGATAAACACCTCGAGTGTGTATAACAATACGAGCGGGATCACATGGGTGTAATTACCGCCTACTAGTGATCAGTTAATTGTGAAAGTCCTGTAAGGTAGGCCCCAATGAAAACATCCATTAGTGCAATTAATTAAAGAAAAGGATACGCGGCACTCTATTTCAAAGTTAATGTAGAATTATGGCATTTTGAGTACCCCAACACATGCATTGTTACACATACATGTACTATATACATTTAGGAAGAACGTAACTTTTCGCTCAAACCTCTTATACGGAGTTTTTAATAAAAAAAAATCCGCTGTGTCAGTAGGTCGATTACGTTGTTTTGATACAAGTAAACCCGTAGGCGAAACGAAATTTCTTTGATGAAACTGAATTATTGGAAAGTGCTGATTTTTTTCTAGCAATTTCAGATATGATAGGACACCGAAATAGGTATATTACCATTATGCTACAATTTTTACTGACTATTCGACTAAATTTTTTTAGTCGAACGTCGATGTTATCGAAAACTATTCGAATACTCGAATATTCATTGACATCCCTAATATTTAATTGCCGTGGTAAAATTAAAAATTATTTCAAAATTAAGGATTATCTCCCTCACGCATAGTTCTGGTCCTTTGACGTATTTGACTTCAGTCTTTGGCACTCCATTTTTCAGCTCTTCAAATCTTTATTAATTACATGTTTCGGATTTCCAACATTTCGGTATGAGCATCACTGAACAGACATAATTTGTCGAAATGCGCATCTGGTGCATCAAAATTGGCACCGTTAAAGATTAACATGATAGACACTCACAATACTTCCATCTCCTGCAACAATGGCATAGTCTATCTCCTTGTTGGTCCCTGCATCCAGATCGGTGGCATATATCCCAGAATACACTGTAGTGCCTACGGGTGCAGACTGTCGATAGAGGAAGGTTTTCAAAAATTAGTTTTGCATTCATGGTACATCACACCATTCATGCTTAAAATTATGAGGATTTACTTACACTCCTACTGCTCTTCAAAAGTTGAAATTCTTCAAAATCATGTTTCAGTTTTAAACACATTTAATATCCCAATCACTTGGACGTGCGAATAAGAATTACCGTACAAATACTGGATTTCAAAAATTCACAAAACCCCTTACAAACAAAGATACATTGCTGGATCTAGTAAATGTTCCACCAAGCCCTTATCTTTACCCCTCACAAAAGTATTGACAGCTATAAAGGACCAACTTCAGACGTATTGTGAAGCTAAATATGCCAGAAGTGGTGTAAATCAAATGTGGATTCTGAAAAACTCTACTAGTAAATTTGAAATCCCAGAACTTTTCTTATATAAAAACATCAAAACGTATGGCATTTCAACATTTTACACGACCATTCCATACAATAAATTTAAGACAAGACTTTTCAACATTATAGACAGTTGCTTCGTCAACAAAAATAAAAAAAGGAAATATTCATATCTAGTTATCAGCCATTCTTAACTTACTTTGTTAAACTTTACACTGATTCTACACACAAGTACCCTGAAGTTGATATTAAAGCAATGCTGGAGTTCCTCAATGACAATATATGTAGTGTTTGGCGATCATGTCTTCCAACTGTCTGTTGGAATCCCCATGGACAAGAACTGTGCTCCTTTGTTAGCTGACTTTTTTTAATATTCTAAGGAGGCAAAATTCTTTCAAAAGCTTCTACATGAAAAGAAGAAATCTCTAGCGGTGGCCTTTAATTCGACATTTCGATATATTGACGACGTTTTATCTATTAATAATAATGATTTTATTTATATGTCGATTTAATATATCCCAGCGAAATAGAAATAAAGGACACCACAGAGTCTTCCATGTCTGCTCCGTACTTGGATATTTTAGTAACATACAACTTTATGACAAAAGGGACGATTTCAGCTTCTCCATCGTCAACTTTCCGTATTTACGTAGCAATATTCCATAATCACGTGGATATGGTGTGTATGTCCATCAACTTATTCGATGCACAAGACCTTGTTCTACATATGATCAATTTTTGAAAAGAGTCAGGCTATTTACAAACAAGTAATTGTTGCAGGGATTTCAACAGTCACATTTAAAGGTAGCATTTTGCAAATCAACATACTCACCTCTGCCACAGCAACAGTGTAAGGTGCATTAGCAAATATAGGTGCATTGTCATTTATGTCTTTGATTTCAAGTTGCATCAAAAAGAACTTTGATTCAGTAGGGTTTTTCTGAAAGTAAGGAAAATAATACATAAAAAGTTACATAGAAGTGTTCAGTATTTTTTAATGTAATCTGTACGAAATCTTTTTGAGAGTCTTTAGGAATTGTCATTACAAACTCAAAATCAGTGATTCGCAAATAGTTCACAATTTATGATTATTTTCTATTTCAACTGTTGAAATTCCTTTGCAGGTTTTCTTGTGTGAACTGACACATTGTAAACACAACAGCACTGCAAAGCTTACCATGCCCCTGGCAACACGGTATATTTAAAGGATGCCTATGACACGAGAGTCAATATATAATCCTCCTGGTTTTAGCTGGCTTATTTTAGCGGTTTGGTACCTTGCTGCCAAATTTTTGATCGTTAAATTTAAACTCAAATGTGTCTGCAGTAAAAAAAAAAAACTTGGGATGGAAAACTACTTGTGTTTTTTTTTCTTCATGTCAGTCATTTCAGATAAATACGACTCCGACAACTGAAAGGTGGCTGAGCGGTTACTAATATGTGACTGATAGTCAAATGCTAAGCAAAACTACCTGGATGCAGATTTACCCTATGCTGTTCCATCTCTAACGCTCCACCCATGAAAATCCGGATTAGAATAGGTCCTCAGCATCCCTTTGTGTGTCGTAACAAGCTACTTAATGAGGACCCATGGGGATCCGGGTTAGAATAGGTACATGTACCCAGCATCCCCTTGCGTATCGTAAGAGGCGACTGATTGGGGCGGTACTTCGAATGAGAATTGAAAAGCCGAGGCCCCGGGTCACAGCAGGTGTAGCACGATCAAGATCCCTCCCTGTTCAAAGACCCCGAGTGTTGAACATGGGCCTTAATTTTGCAGTCCTTCGCCGGCAATGATGACGTCTCCAATCAACAGGAACTTGATGAACTGATGGAAAATACTGTTCCATCTTCATGTTTTGACATTTGTGCTTAAGACAGTCCTAATGATAAAAGTTACCTTTATCTTATATTGAGGAGCTACTTGCTACCACTGCTAATGATGAAGAATGAACTCCATATCAGCCAAAATACATTAATTTCACACCAGCAGAAAAATTGCACACATTATACAGATGATATAATTACACAACATTCACAAGATGGCGATTTAAATGCTTCGTGAAAGTTTTTACTTTTTATCAATATTGTTGTACATGTATATCATCATAGATCAGTAGGTAAAGCGTCGGACTGGGAAAGCGCAGGTTCCGATTTCAAATCTCCCAGGGACTTTTGTTCATATTTACAAAGAGAAATCTTTAAAAATCATATTTATTCATTCAACCCGTGGGGGTCCGGGTTAGAATAGGCCTCCAGCATCCCCTTGCATGTCGTAAGAGGCGACTGAATGGGGTGGTCATTCGGATGAGACCGGAAAAACCGAGGCCCCGTGTCACAGCAGGTGTGGCACGAAAAAGATCCCTCCCTGCTCAAAGGCCCTGAGTGCCGAACATAGGCCTAAATTTTGCAGCCCTTCACCGGCAAACGGTGACGTCTCCATATGATTGAAATATTCTCGAGTGGGACGTAAAACAGTAAATAATCAATCAATCAATCAATATTTATTCATTCAAAGTTCCATATTTCCCACCTTTTTGACATGTATACATATCATATATCATCATATCTTTCATAATTTAAAGGGACATGGACACGTTCTGAGCTAAAAATGTTCAAATTTTAGAATTTCATTTTTAAAGTTTACAATGCTCACTTAGGGTATTTCTAATGGTCAACAAAAATTTGAACGTCATTTGTTCAGTTACAAGTGACACCACTGAATCTGACAGATGTGCAAGAACACATTAAGAAAGAGTGCTACAACAATACACAAACAAATCATGTTTGAGCAGAATTATTTTCAATTGCTGTATAAATTTAAACTAACTAGAATATACTTTCACAATTTTAATATTTCATTCTTTAATGTTTACCACTGTTTTGTATCTAGTCTGTCGGAAGAAACAGTATGTTTGTAAACAAACGACGTACATTTTACGTACGTTTGTGACGTCACAATCGACCAGTCGGCGTAGGAAAACACAGTGTAATAATTAGAATTTATGTTATGAGTGATATCCACGGGATAAAGGAGTAAACATGTGATAAATTTGGATATTTGACTTAATAATGACTCTAATGGCAGACTGACAACTACATTATATGATAAACGTGATGACTTTGACTTTGCAATCGTCAACTTTCCTTTTCTATGTAGTAATGTACCACTATCGCCTGCTTATGGTGTGTATGTCTCTCAGTTGATTCGATACGCAATGGCATGTCATGCGTAAGATGATTTTTTAAAG
>CAJDSM010016952.1:0-13334 GCA_903981925.1 Ostrea lurida | reverse complement strand
CAGTCCACGTTAAAGGCAGTCATTTTGCAAATTCTATGGATCGTCTATTCCGATAAAAATTTGGCGAAGAAACCCAATGTCTAAACGTAATCATCAGTCCCAATAACCAATCATACAAAACATCGAGCCACTGACACTGCCAGGCAAACATCGGACCCTCTCGAAGAAAAGCGAAGGCACACGCGAATCAGGATGCCATGGAGAAGCTAGCGATTCTCTGCTTGACCTGGCACACTTCGCACGTCTGAGCTCGTAGCTCGAAACAAAATTAACGAATGGGGTGTAACCCGTGGTTCGTACAAATCTAGTACGAAAACCATGACAGAATCTAAACACAGACACCAGCGGTATTGAAACAAAAGTCTAACATATGCTTATGGAGCAACATCAACTTATTTTGTTAGTAGGGGGCCTGCGGATTAATAAAACACAGGATCCCTCAATATACGCCATGGCATTGCTCCTATGACCTCGATCGGATCGAGACTTTGCCACAGCTGCTGCGACTCGACGCCCACCATCTGTGTAACAAAAGCCTCGTTGATGATGTTCACATAGCCCACAATATATGCAAGTCCACTCACCTCCTATACAAAGTTGACATGATGGATTTGCACTACAGCGATAACGTGTAGAACATCACTGAATTATACCTTGTTAGGTATCAAGACAAATGAGCCGCTCACCCGCATCGGGTCACCAACCAGACCAAACCACCAACACCACCACCCATACACGATCACCACCCAAACACCACGGACACACCGATCGACACAGGAGCGAAACCCCACGATAGCACGCGACGACGCTTGACGTTGAAGCCCCTCTCATACAATCAAAACAAAACCACCTCCCGACGTTGTTCACGCCTCTATTTCTTAAAAGGAACCTAATGCCCACCTCCCTAGGTAGTAGCTTCACAGGGGTCACGCGTACGCACGAACCAACTACCGCCCACAACTCTATGTAATTATCGATATCTATTTGGGACGCATTACCAATGCTTGACTCTCATATTAGACCCTTTTCATTAAACCCACCTGCTCCGATTACTATTTACATAATCATCCTGGTTATTCAATAAGTCTAAATACATTTTTTCATGATATTTATCTAGACAAGAGTGCAATTCATCCTTTCCTACTGCTTACTTTTGCAAACTTCTATGTTATTGTGAATAACTGGCTATAATAAGTCACCAATGACAGAAAAGAATGTCTTGCAAAACTTTCGAAGATCTAATCAAGTACTCGACGTTGAATACAAGGGTAGCTGGATGAACATCACCGCATGATAAAAAAAGCTAGAAAAGTATCCTAAGACAGCCACTACCATAATATTTTAGCGGCTTCAGCCACACAACGCACAGATTTCGCACTAACTAAAAATGTGTACGACTAAAAAGGGTGACATTAAAAATTTACTAGACCAGGTCAACCACCGCGTGAATCAGTTCGACCGACTCATCACAACCACTAACACGCTTTACCCGCCAAACAGTGTTCGATGCTGATTGATCTTAACATGTTTGCGCAACTATTACTTCGCTTCGATTACAACTCATATCATTCTATCCTTCCAGAGTTTTCATAAACATAACTGAAAGAAGCAACGCTAAAACAAATGAATAGAAACATCTCTTAACGCTCGCTTTATGGATACGTAAGCTGATTTCACTACCCGATGTGTAATGAATTGTGTTCGTACAATCTAAAGCATAAGGACGTCCAGTCCGCTACAGCGAGAGATACCGACTCACAAGAAACCAATCCTCATGTTACCAAGAATACAAAGTTGTATTAAAAGCTTTGTTAATATTAAACAGTTGATAGCCACTACAAGATGGTATTACCTTTCCAGCTCATCCTTTATACAATATTTCTGTGCGGATTTCACGATTTTGTGACAACAAACAAACCAGAATGTCCTGACAGCCCATTCCCCTTTTCTCCCTGTTTAAGGGGCCGCTGAATAGATTCAATCATTTTAATATCATAAGACTCTGTTTCTAACAACCCTTTAAACCTGAGAAAAAGCAAGCAAGGATGATAAAAACCAAAAAAATCTAAAATTACCCTAATAAATGTTCCTTTTATTTTGGTAGTGGGGGCTGCTGTGATTGTCAGATTATAGTAACGACAATGTGAACTCAACTTAAACAACGTTCGATTATAGCTATGCTAATTATACTTTGCACCAGTTGGATAGTAAATAACGACAGCTAATACGAGAGTAGCCGAGCCTCCACGCAAAGAGGATCTCGCACCCCGCTATCAATAATCAGACCCCAGCGGTGGTTAGTTAGACACGCCCTAGGGCCATGTAAACTAAAGTGGGAAAAATTGTGGCTTCTCCTTTATACTTGCTGCCTTGCGCAAGTCCACAGAATGCTGTAGTTCATTGTTGATATATATCGAATGTTAAAGTGCCTTGCGTATTAACGCATGCTGCCTAGAGTGACAGAAAAGAGGAAGCCTCTCACAATAATTGCGAAGACCGGACCACAGGAATCGTTGGAAGCAGATGGGAAACGCATCGCCCGGGAAGGTAGGGGGCCTCATAGACATCATAATAGGGACCCAGATAAAGTTAAACCCAGTAAGGCTGTGTGTGAGACGAAGGACAAACGCAACAGGCTCCACCCTCCCCTCCAATCACCCTCGTCCCAATTATAGTGAGCCAAAACTAAGTATCAAAGGATACCTACTAGAATTTAATGTATAAAGGCACGTTACCATTATTCCAAGAGTACATCTATATTCATGTGGATCTTAACCCACACAGGTAGTTCCCTCGACATACTTATCCAACTCGATGTAGAGAATTCTGCAACCTGGGGATCAACTTACAATATAATTACAGTGGTGATTGGCTGTCATATACAAGGAACTCTACATCGTACTGATGTGTGACTCCTAGCTGTCTGTCGGAATACGGAGTACTACCACAATCTTCCGTCACCACACCCAGTCTGTGTAGTGCAATATAGTATCTCAGACTTGGGTTCATTTTTGCTACGCGGTGTGTAACGTCAGGCTGTAGCAGCGACCGGTAGCTACCATCAGTTCCCGTTTTTGGAGAAAGTTAAGCGGCAGTTGTAGGCTGACACAACCATTGCTCAATGAGCGCTACAATAACGCGGAGATTAATCAAAACCCAAAGTTACAGAAGGGGCGTCAAGCTATGTGGACGACGGCAGGTAGCGAATTAGAACGAAGTAGCTGAGAGGGTCTTAAAGCATGAAACATCCCGGAAACTCCCACGAATTGGGTTAGTAACATATGACTTTCAGGTGTCGGAACAAGCACCCCTGTGCCCACCAAGCGTATCATGACCCTGCCGTCGGTGGAGGACACCGGCTCCATTGCATAAGGGGCAAATCAACTGCGACGGCCTCAGAAAAAGAATGTCACAAATAGCCCCCAGCCATCTTCTACCCACTCATGCCCTAGTGTTGCCGGGGCACTTATATTCTATTCATCAAAGCTGGAATCTGCAAACAGATAAAACTGTAATCTCTGCTTAGTTCCGAGGAACATAGTTTGCGTACCATTAGCATTTGGCGGCCATAACGCAAGGTGTTACAGAGTGGATGTGCAAGATACTTAGAAAAGGATAAATATAAACGGTGCCCATAGAAGTGCCAATTGTTAGCTCCCCTCGTCCTATAGTGCCATACTGGGTAGAGGTAGACACGCTCCCAACTTGGCACTCAATTGGAAGCCACTATAGAGGAGAATAACGGAAGGATGACCGGTATACATTCAAACTCAAAGAGCTCATCTACTACGCAAGTTCGATCTCCCCGTTACCCGGGCACATTATGGTCTAATCCTCAGGGGTCGCTTAGACATGATGGGCAGGACAGCATATGATTGCTTATTGAGGTATGGTAGCTCAACTGGCGGCGCAGCGTACAGCCAAGAGTTCGCCGGCGGCCGCCTAATCAAACTCTGGGCCAGACCAAGTGAGGCAGGCATCACGACATACAGGTTCGAGAGTAGTCGAGGTTACTCGGGGCTACCTCCTTCGTGAGAGTTCCCGAGTCAGTGCCTGATACAAATAAGGATTCCTTGGCTCAATGACACTAGTAAGCAAAAGATCCGCCTAAGATGGAATTATAAGTCCCCATAAAGGCGCAAAATCTGGTAGGACAGGATTAAATGTATATGCAAATATGCATGTGACTGAACGGGAGGAGTTTTATCAGGTAGCATTTGGTCGTTTCGGATAACGCAACGTATTTTCTTCGTCACTGAATGTTTTAAGGCAGATAGAAATGTCGATCAGAGTGGGTTGAATATATAGAAACGTTGACAGTAAGAATACAACAGTTGCCGTTTCATTGCTGCTGATTGAGCCAAACTATAACAGAATATAACAAGTGCCCATTTAGCGCAAAAAACGCCCGATTAGTGTCCCTGTATGGTCCTAAATAAGGATCCCCAGACACCGCGCACTCAATAATGCCCCATTTTTCAGGCTGACAGACAGTTATGGCCTTCCAACCCTGTGATGGTGAGCGCATAACTGGTGCCAAAATGATAGTATGCAACCTCAAATATTAACTCATTCACGCTCTTTGCGCAGAACAACCCTTCTCATGTGTCTCTTACTCGTAGCGCGTGTCTTTATAGAGAGCAAGAGCGGGATATCTTGAGCTGACCCGTATCCACAGATAGGGTCAATATAAGCACCAACCAGGACAACTATAAGAAGAACTATTATCTCCTTCACCAAAGGTCAGCCAGGACGTATAAGCCCACAACACTGCGCCACATCCAGCGGTTGGACAACGGAGGTCTCATCAGAATCATCTGCAATACAGAGGCATCACAGTTGTCACAGATCCTCCTTCTTTCACTGCGAAGTAGGCCTTCAATAGCACCCATGTTCTAGGACTTAGATTACACATTGATGAATATGTTAGCCAGAAGTGGATGAGTGAATATTTCGAAATCCTAGATCCTAAATGCGTTCCGCATACAGCTATATATTTCTATGGCTCAACTAGTCTTGCAGATCATTCTTTGCATACAGGGTTTTAACATTTTCCGAATTACAAACACTCGAAACTTTGCAACAGTTCTACTTACAATTTCAGCCAGCACCAAAAATAATGTTTAGGTCACAGAATACAAAGGCGCATTCTCAAAAATGTTGGTTCAGTTCGACCTACCTGCACATTCGAATGTATCTCCACAATCTACCAGTCAGAACTTTACTATGCTGTAGAACGAAGCCTGGCCCGGTCGTGTTTGCCGATTGTACTGCTGGCTCCACTATGAGAACTGAATCGTGCCTATAACCTTGAAAAAGGTAACGTAAAGAAGCCTTTTTTACTCCCGATAGAATATATTCCCTTTGATCATTAGGTCTAGGCTCAGTCACCAGGGCGACTGATATTTGTATATACATCCACAGCCCTGCGGCTTCATGGTAACAACGAAATTAACTTCAATCTGGTTCGAGGCCCTTAGTCGCATTTGGTACATTGCTGCAACATGTGCGTGTGGTAGGATCCTTGATGCGTCCTAACATGAAGATTGACTACAAGTATGAGATTGTTGCCGATTCAAGACAAACAGTTCGTTCGGAACAATCATTTGGAAAAAATTCTTAGAGAACTGGTGGAAGTCTATTATACCAGATTTTTAATAATCGTACAGTGAAGAGTATATGAATAAAAACCTCTCTAGTCCCCGCCATAGTGACGATCCGAGTCGCTGACATTAAACATCAAAAGTGGAACCATCTAAATTATGAGAGCTTGGCACCAAACCTTAAATTCGTCACTTTAGGACCAATTTATGGCCGGATAGATATATAGGATCGCCAATAGCCCGACGATTTATACACAGACCTGGACTGTACTATGCCCAAATGTAATGGTCTTTAGATAAATCTCGTTTCTATCTGATTAATAAGACTTAAAAGCGCAGGCGTTCACAGACACAATACATCAAAAATTTACACTATATTGTTTATTGCTAGAAATACGCTTATGGTTACTTAGCTCAGAAGGTCAAGTCTGAACTACTCCATTACCATCCTGGAATGTACTTCGATCACTACTGCGCTCTCGTTGAAAGTGTGTTTACTTGATAGTGTCCATGTGACGAGATTAGTCAGCACGAAATACACTTACACGAGACCTTAATCCGGTTTCTATTTAAACACAAACCAAACATATATTGTATAGGACATTATTCAGTCTCAAGAAACCCTTCAAGTATATACTTGGTCTCCCACTGAATTGTCGGTTTAACTGGAGAAACGAAATCTAATTAATCAAAATATCGATTTAAAAATTCGTCCACCATTGTCTGGTCCATATTGAGTTCAAGGGTACCTAATTAATATATATCACAATAATAAATCTTAAACTGGTTCTAAAAACCTCGGTATGAATGTGGGTCCATCATTTACAGATGCAGCTCACTTTGGATCCTAATTAAAGCTGAGACTATTTGGCTACATACGTAAACAACTCAAGCTAAGGTAAATATAGGTCTGTGCGATATACCAGTATATCCAAGATAAAATAGCGCCCGAATCCGTGATTACAAGTCGATTTATTTCAATAGTATGGTTTTGCACAATTACCGGGAGGTTCGATATTCTGTTTAAGTCCTTTGTAACAGCGATATATATCTCCCTACCGTGCAGTTTTGAATAAATGTAAGCCTGTTGAATTAACATCAAGAACGTTACTTAATAAGAAAATAAAGAAGTCCCATATATCACACGTTAATACTACACTATTGAACCAGAATAAGCCACAACCTTATATCGGATACATTATAGATCGATTTTCTGTAGTTAACAGCCTAGATGGTATAGAACATGTGGGCACATATCTCACATCAAGGCACTACAGCACTACATAAACCAGTCACCTGCATGAGGCCAGGCAAAGTTAACACATTTGAGCATAGAATAAACCCAGAAAACGGATAATGTAAGTCTTGATTGCTTTTACTTAATGATAAGATTGAGTCGCACCGAATATCTGAAATCCGATGATGCGATAGTTCAGATCTCTGATGATAACATATGGCAAGCTCGAAATTAAAGATTAAAGATCGGCCGACATCGAAATGAAAAAAAAAGATATCCGGAGATGATCACATTTTTGTCTGAGGATTTTATTTTCTGTATATCAAACCCAGGATTGAATACAAGATGACAAAAACTGCTGGGATCAGATGAGAGTATACACAATGAGAATATCACTAATATTCTATCTGAAGGACTACTGATGACAGGGCCAATATCTCAACACCATGTGCTTCAAGCTAAAGTTTGAGAGGATTTTTAGCTCTTAAAACAAACTAGTAAAGAAGCCATTGACCACCACTCCCCAACCAATTAAGTATTTCCAATTCACAAAGCATATTTCGATGACACTCAATGTACTGTAACAATAAGGTACTTTAATGCTGTTGAAATCTTCTAAAAGATCTTTTAATAGCATATTATAAATAGAGGATGAACCCGAGAATAATAGTTAATTTAACGCAAAAAAAAAAAAAAAAAAAAACACAGCTATTTATAACTCAATGGAATGTCGATGGTCATGATGTGATGGCAAGGAGTAAACAGGCTTGCATCGGATTGCTAAAACAAAATCCACAGTTCCAGTAATTTATTCCTACCTGTCATCCAACAATGGGAAATACTTAAGTTGTGAACTCTGTCAAGTGATTATATATTCACTTACTTGAAAAATCTTTTATTTACATGTAATGAAGCAAAATGAGGCAAATTATATGTTGTCTAGAATTAGCATGGTTGATTATTACTTGTTTTAAAATATCTTAAGTATGAATGCGCATGGGGAAAAACGCATATTGGGGTCGATGACAAAGTCGATTATACAATCGAATATTTAATATCGCATGCCTAGATGTCGAAACAGATTACCGATTTCGATGGATTGTATTGCACGCGATATAAAAAGGTGCCCATTACTACTTGTCGTAACTATCCCCGCGCTGAAAGAAGTCATGTGCTTGGTATCTGCTATAGATGATCAGTGTGTAGAATGGATATGAAAAATTTTATTCCTCTAGCCAGATACACCGAATTCCAGAACTTTGTTAGAATATCTGAGTGAATGTGCGTACCAGGAGCTAACTGCACTACCATGAGCGCGGTTGATGAGACATATAAAACTGATTACACTTTAAGATAGGATCTATTTCTATCTACCACGACTTAGGCATTGGCTTGCACAAAAAGCCTATAAGTGGAGCTTAAGTCAATCGTTTTTTGGATATGTGAATCTTAATCAAATAATAATGCATAATCTTATGTCTCTACAGAGAGCTTGAACCTATGTCATCTCTAAGTGAGGACATGAAATAAGTTATGAGGATATCCGTGATTCGAGACATGAGGGTAAAAAATACTAAGAAAAAGGTGATTGACCTCAAAATCAGTTCCGAAAACTATGGTATCGAATCATCCAGTGTTCGAGATGATCAAAGTTCAACTGTATTTTTATTAGAATGAAGGAACAATCTGAAGTATAATGGTTTTTAATATGATTTTCAAAATACTTAGTTGTAATCATTGATGTAATGCAACACACAATTTAATCATATGTAATCGCAATATACTGCAATACGATCATTGAGTCGCAATTACCCAGCTACTACTTGTTCAAAGGGCCAATAAAGACAAAACAAAATTGTAGAAAAATTTAACATGATTATAATATCATCTCACAATTTCACTTATCAATTTTACATTTATCCTATATAAAATAGACTATACAGTATTTTCAAAGAATATCTCTATATAATTGATAGGTCAATTCGAAGTTTGGGTGTAATGTCTTAACTCTTCCAGCTGTGTCATTTAACACATTCAACTAACGAGCTGGTAGTTGATGATGTGATATTAGGCTGGAAGCAAGAGAAAATACCGATAATCCCGAGGCATATGTGCCGTGTTCCGTTAATAAAAAATATTGTATTCGATACCTTTTGGCAATTACCGGCATTGTATACGAAAAATATGTCTAGTAGCATAGTTATGTTCCAGTTCACATTCCTCACATTAAAAGTTACGGTTAATAGAGGAAACATGACCAAGCTGTAGATAGAGTTGCTGATGTCATTTCGAAACACAAAAGATTACCTCAGAGTCTCACTTTTCCAATAGAGCAATGGAGTTAAGACCAAGCAAGCTGGTTGCAGTATGTTATTTTACACATTAATTGGCCTAGAAAGGTTGTGTGAAGAAGACAAAAAAATGAATGGAGGAAAAAGAGGGCGATATGTCGAGTGGGAAAAAGCGCAATACATAGGCCAGTACAGGGGAAGAAAGAGCGCAAGAGCGCACGACGACGAAAATGTCACCCAGAGCAGCACTAGCCCCCAGGCAGTAGTGGGAATGACGCCCCCATGAACTCAAAGAAGACGCTCTTGATCTACTCATAGGGCAGACTCTGTCCAGAGCTCCTGGGTGAATGGTGGGCGCCAGAAGCACAAAAATGACGACCGCCCGGCGGGCCAGGAGCCCAGGCGGAGGGAGAGCTGCGGTAGCCACCAAACACGGCCTGGTAGGTCACCAAAGAAGTAGGGAACCATAACGTATGCGCACCATGAGCACCGCTATAGCGACACGCAATGGGCGAAGGCGTTGAGACAGGCAACACGAGTCACTACCCAGGGAAAAAAACGATCGAGAGCGGAGAGACACGGGAGAGAAGAAAGGCCCAACCCCGAACCGAACGTGCGAGCAACGCGCATACCCCGGGTACAACGGGAGAGTGTACTGGACCGATGCCGAACCTGTTACCATCCTGGCGACCGGACCGGTCCCATGTGCGTCGCCGGGGGCGCCCCAGGAGGACGAAAGGAAACGCTCCAGGGCGCCAGGCGCTGCCGAGGCATGAGAGTGGAATAGCCGAAATCTGGAGAAACACCTCAGGGGGACAAACAGCGGGACGAAGGGGGTCGACGTGACTGGACAACACCAACCAATGAGCACGAGGCTCAAAGCAGATGAACCGTTGGCGAATCGTGCTGGCCTAAAAGGGTAAATCGCAAAAGGCGTGGGGCGGACGAGCGAGGATGAAAGCAAGCGAACGGACAGAATGGATAAAAGAAAAGGAAAAGAAAACATGGCAGTTGGAACGAACGGTGAAGGACCACCGGAAACCACGAACGGTGGCCCCACTGGCAAAGCAACCACCAAGAGACACGAATCAGGGCAGGGCAGGCAAAGAGTGATACCAAGACAAGTGGTATCAAAACCACAACGCGCCCCAGACAGTAAGCCGGGTGAATATCTGCAATCAGTGAGAAGGAAAAGAGAGAAAGGTGAGAGAAACAACCCGAAGAGGGAAAGAATAGGCGAGAAAGAGAAGCATATACGGGAACAAAACTGAAGAACACTATCCAAAGAAGCTCCTATGAAAAGGAGGGGCGGGAGAAAAAGCGAATGGCGCAGAACAGGGGCCGATTCAGAAAGAAGCTCAAGATATGAAAAAATAATGTATGCCAGATTCAGAGAACCAAGACTGCGAATACTCGATCTTGTAACTTCCGCGTTGCAACAGCCAAGTTACCAAAATATCAAAGTACTGTCTTGCAATCAGTGAGAAGAAAAAGTGCGGAAAACTGATAAATATATGAAATTTTTTCTAAGTCCAAGGGCCATAACTCAGTGAAAAATAAATGGATCAAACCGAAACTCAAACTTGATCTGTAACTTGGTATGGCAAAGCAATGTGCCAAATATCAAATGAATATCTGCAAGCAGTTAAGAAAAAACAGTCTTGCCAGAACAACCAAGAAACCGGGAGCGGAAGGGGAACAGACAGACCAGACAAAAGAAGGAAAGCTATATAGTCCCCTCCGGTTACAAACCGTAGCCGAGAACTAATAAAGGTGGAAGTCCTTCTATGAATCTGACTTCTATAGCTAGTGATAGAGAGTAGTCTTCCCACTAAGGAACTCTGGCCCCCTAGAGTTACGACCGGGATTTCCCTGCTCTAGATGAGCTTTTTCCCAGGGGGAAAGGCTGCACTCTATAGTCAGGCTTCCGACGGAGAAGGCTTACTTTAGAGCCAGGCTTCCGAGCTGGGGTCTGTTATGGGGGGAAAGGGATCACTCTACAACACCGGATTTGCAACAGTTTGATATTGTTTAACTGAAACAGAAATTTTGCTTTATTTCAGAGGGGAAATAGTTCCTCCACTTTCAGTAACGATGATGAATCAGGATACCATCTTCTGTTTCATTATTTCCTTAGAGTCCGTGCTAACACCGTAACACAGAACGGATGGAAACACAAGAGCGGTGAAGAGCGGATGTTTATCATTCCGTTGTTTATGTTCGGTTATTTTCATGATTAAAATTCTTGACACGAAGATGTAGTAGTAGGTGTAAACAAGAGATATTTGGCGAAACATTCGTTTGGTAGCGAATTCATGGGGATCTACAAGGCAAAGAAGCAGGCAAAAAGGGCAAGCGGGGGGGGGGCTGAATCTGGGAGAACAGCTGGCCTTAGTTGGAGGAGGTACAAGTAACAAGGACTGATACTGTGTAGTAGAGCACGGGGCGAAGAAAACACGCCCAAGAAATAACTCACAGCCTGGTCTATAATATGGTCTTAGAAATGTCACTTTGTAGCGTACAATTTTAATGTGGGCAACCACCAGGAGAGGCTTCCCAAGCGGAGTTAACAGAAACCCGTGTATTGTCTGACGAAGCCTCTGTGCCTTTGTGAAAGAGCTACCACTTACCGAAAGAGTTCCGATAGACGCTGTAGTAATTAAGAGCGCACTCATGACTGCGTTTGGTCGTCACTTTCTCATGTTTAGACCACAGGTATTGTATGTCACCTGTAAGTGTGGTCACGAGAATCGAGGCCTTATCAGAGCGTCTCTTGGACATAATAAGAAGTCGATATATAGAAAGTTTGCAAAGGCACAATGTGTCTCGTTTAGTTGTTGCACCAGAGTCCAAACTAATTTATCACAAGCAGACCACACGATTTTGTAATTGTGACTGGATTAACTCCACTTAGAGTTAAATGCAAAGCTCAACATATGACTTAGGGAGCAACATCAACTTTTTTGTTAGTAGTTGGCCTCGGTTTAAAAAGTCCTCATACGCATGGCATGCTCTTGTGTATCGGATCTAGTTTGCCAATGTGGCCTGCCATTGTGTAAAATGCTGTTTGATGTGTTCCATAGCACTTATCAAGTCATTCCTTTATACATTGATATTGACTACGGATACATGTAACTCTGTTTACCTGGTCAAGACAATGGGCTCACGACGGGTGTGACCGGTCGACAGTTGATGCTTACTCCTTCTAGGAACCTAATCCCACCTCTGGTGTATCAAGGGGTCCGTGTTTGCCCAACTCTTGTTTTGTATTCTATTTGGGACTTACTGTTTGTTATATTAGCCTTTTCATTAAACCACTGCATCGATATTTTACTATATATCTGGTTTTAATTAGTCTATATTTTTCATGATTATTTTTAGAAGAGTGCAATTTTCCTTTGCCTATTTACTTGCAAACTTTATTTATTGTGAATAAGCTGTTATAATGTCAATACAAAAGAATGTCTTGCAAACTTTCAAGATCAATCAAACCTCTGATAAGGGATTATAAAATCACGTGTAAAAAAAGTAGAATATCTAGCGCACTATTTATTTTAGCGGCTTCAGCACAAACGCACGATTTCGCTAATTAAATTGTACGCTAAAAGGTGACATTTAAAAATTATAGACCAGGTGGTATCGTTGCGTTAAATAAGTTTACGCCAAAAGGTGTTCATTGCTGATTGATCTAAAACATGTTTGCGCCAAATATTCTTGTTTTACACTATATAATTCTTTTCAGATTTTTCATAAATAATGAAAATAAAACAAATGAATAAACATCTCTTACGCTCTTGTGATTTCACCGTGTGTACTGTTAGCACCAGAAATAAAAGAAGAATGGTATCCTGAATCCTCATCTTGAAAGTGGAGGAACTATTTCCCCTTCTGAAATAAAGCAAAATTTCTGTTTCAGTTAAACAATATCAAACTGTTGCAAATCCGGTGTTGTAGAGTGATCCCTTCCCCCCATAATCAGACCCCAGTCGGAAGCCTGGCTCTAAAGTAAGCCTTCTCCTGGAAGCCTGACTATAGAGTGAGCCTTTCCCCCTGGGAAAAAGCTCACTCTAGAGCAGGGAAATCCCCGGTCTAACTCTAGGGCCAGAGTTCCTTGTGGGAAGACCTACTCTATCACTAGTTATAGAAGTCAGATTCATAGAAGGACTTCCACCTTTATTAGTCTCCTACCGGTTTGTAACCGGA
>CAJDSM010016947.1:0-38757 GCA_903981925.1 Ostrea lurida | reverse complement strand
TTAAATTGTTTTATTAATACGTACATAATTATATCATTTTGTAAATATGAAATATACTAAAATATTTTCTATCAAATCATAATTTTTATTTAAAGCAAACAGAAAAAAGCATGATACATGTATCAAAATTTCAAATTGATTCCTCTGTTACAAGGTATTACATAACTGCGCATGCTATCTACAATTAGGTTTGTAAACATTGCCCTTTGGTCTATTCATTGATCGATTTTAAATGTCTCATGAATGGGGAATATTGTACTGTTAGAATGTGAAAGCGATCACGCCATCTGTTCTTCTATTTTTATGTACATGAACGGTTAGGTGTGCTTGTCTATTTCCCACCGGTCTCACGGAACAATATGCATTGTTATATATCATTATGTACCACCGATAAAGTATTGACATGTTGACCAAATCGTAAATTCTCAACATGTACAGGTAACTTCAAAGAATCAAGGTTAGAATGGACAAGCCCTCGTTAATATTTACTTTTTGTAGTACAAGAAAGACATGAGACATGGTCTAATCTTCGTTGATAATTAATTTCCCCATTTCGTGGTCAACTTGACAGCATACACCTGTTGGAGCATGTTGGACATCTATCTTACGTAAAACATAAAAGATGACGTAACCAACGAAGATTTCAAACTCGATCTTATTTTGTATCGATGTATATTCAATCTGACTGCAAACTACACGTACATATGTACATGTACCTGTCTTTGTTGTATTCAAACTTCTTTTAAAAACCAATAAGTGTTAATTTAAGGTATACTGTACCTTTTGATTACACGATATCACATTTTTTTTTAACTTTGATAACTAATGTTGAATTTCCAAAAGTATAACAATTTTAAGCTCTTTAAATTAAATATGCGTATGATATCTCGATTTTGCTTACAATATTTCTCTGAACTAATCGTGATCATTAATAAGAAAAGACACAATGTAGTTGGAAGTGTAGCCTGACTGGTTGATACAGCACACTCATGGGTGTATATGGCACTATATGCTGGTGTTCCCAACAGTATAAGATGACATAGTGTCAATTTGAGCATAGTGAGATAGTTAGCAAATATATGTGATTAAAGTCAAATAAGAAATGAATCTTATATTTTTTCGGGTGATGCAGGTATAACCGAATTTTAGACGGTATTTAACTCATCAATGCGCGAAGCGAAGCGCATTGATGAAAAGTTTTACCGTCTTAAATCTCCAGTGATAACCTGCATATCACCCGAAAAAATATAAGATTTATTTCTTATCATTTAATTTTATATTACAACAACAAAACACTGTCTATTAGACTTTTACTTGTTGTTTAGGTACGTGATTGAAAAATCACCTCAATTCTCAAAAGGTGTTTTAACCAATGAGAATCCGCGCTAGGTGATCACGTGAAATAAAATTAAATGATATTAGTATCTACTCAAAGAACACTGTGATGTCCTGATTTATAGTTTCTTTTTGTGTGGTTTAGGCCCTTTCATATGGGAACGATTTCAAGTCCACGCACCTTCCAGACATTTTTAATTTCTCTAACCAAAAAGCAAAACAAAACAATATTTAACTAGTTTGTGGAACATTGTATTAAATTATCAAATCGCAATCCAATAAAGTTTGGGAATTAACTGAAAGACCAACCTTACAGTCTTCTCGTCAAAGAAGACATACTAGATTTTTAAGTCAAATTTGAGATTTTTTTACTCGCAGAAACGTCCGCTCCGGGAGAGGTGTCTTTGTGTGGCGCTAAAAGGTTGTTCTCTATCGTCTCGACATCTACCGTGACCTCCATTTTTAAGGTCATATGTGATGGGTTGGGTGCCTCGCATATTTAACGCCTGGGGTTCAACACGACGCGGGGGTCGAAAATCGCGGGATCGAGATTTGAACCCAGGACCTCTCGGGGCACCCTTGTAGAGGGCGAGTTGTGGAACCTTAGTGTTCGTGAAAAATGCACACGGAAATCCAGAATGTTTATTATGCTTTTACTACATCACAGGTTTAAACTTGGCTGTTTTTCGTGGAGAAGATGGAACAATCCATGTCATTGATGCATACTGCCCACATATGGGCGCCAATCTGGCTGTGGGAGGGCGAGTTGTGGGCGACTGCCTTGAGTGCCCATTTCACGGCTGGCAATTCAGAGGGAGCGACGGAAAGTGCACGAAAATTCCTTATTCCGAAAAAGGTTTGTTTGTTTTACGTACATTCGAGATTTTTTTATTTTTAAATTCATATCGAGATGCCACCTGTATGTTTTTGCATAAAACATATGAGGTAGGGCATGTTGCTATGGTATCGTACAAGTTATCGGCCGTTTTTAAAGTTTCTTTTATTCATTTCTAATGCTATGTAGTATCGGTTGTGACAACCAGGGTGTATTGAAATAAAATGACCTGACTCCTTAGGACAAGGTCTTAATTATAAGTACATGTATTTTGCAATGTTGAAATAGAAAATCGCATTAACTGAATTGAATATTAGGCAGTTGACCTTTTAACCACAAGTGTGGCCGCACTACAAAACATTCAAACTTATTGATGCTTAAGTACTGTTAGTGATAAGACAAATATACCACAGGCACTTGTTTCTGTAATACGCTATGGCGTCTGTGTGCTGATAATAACACGTCGTAGCTTATTACAGAAACAAGTGCCTGTGACGTATATCTGTGCATAATTTAAAAATATTGAACTGTAATTATTTCCAACGTATACATGCCATATAAATAGAGGATATCCAAATGTTTTGTTGTTGATATATGATAGACAGGATTTTTTTTAATACTGATTTTCACGACTGTCAAACGCGAGTGAAGATATCTCACGAGTGAAATAAATTATAAAAAAAAAAATAGTTTTGTTTCATTTCTTTTAAACACCTTTCGCTGTCCCTTTATGAATGTGCAAGCCAGAAAATATATAACTTAAGAAATATGCAAAATATATAAAAATAAATACAGCTTTAATTCTATTTTATTTTGAGTATTCAAATTAAAAAGAAAATAATTTAAAAAAATAATTACATGCATATATAACATAAATTGAAAGTGATCTTATGTACATGTATCGCTAATGAATATTGCTGCAAGTAGTCCCGGTTTTTGTTTATAACACTTGTTATTTTCACAATGAGTTTTAAAATACCTTTGAAAATATAAATTTTTATTTAGTGGATAAATTTCAACATTTCATAGATGAAAATGTAATTCTTTTACATTTCTGTGAAATACAGAGATTGATGAGATAATTATAATTTACTTATTACTTACATACGGTTTGTTTGTAACTTGTAGTTCGCTGTGATAAATGCGCGCATATTCGAGAAAAGACCATAGAATATTCGATATTATTTACAAGCACAGCCAAAAAAGGTCCTGAAACTGTGAATAATTAGAATCATTTAAGTTTAAGGGCAATTCTATTTCCAACTTTTGTTAAAATATGTTTCTTCAACATAAATTCGAACATGGTCTATCAGTCTTCAGTAAAGAGACATACCAAAGGTCAGCTCATTATTTACAAACATAACCAACAAAAGTAAAATATTTAAAAAACTAAATAATTACATGGATAAAGTTTCAAAATTACACGAGTAATTTATGACTATATTAAAAACATTGTTATTCACAGAAACTTAAACTTGAGATCAGATTTTTATATAGTTCCAGACATTGCCAAAGTGAAGAGTTACGTATCTGACGAGGTGAATGGGTATATCTATTTTTGGTACCACGCTGAGGGAATAGACCCCACGTGGACAGTACCTAGGATAGAGGAAATTCAGAATGGGAACTGGATTTACCGAGGCAGATCGGAACACTACATCAACTGTCACATTGAGGTATGTAGAAATCAAAAACAGTCCTTCAGACATTCAACAAATCATTATTTTGTTGTCAGCTTCGGACGTTAAAACAAATCTTTTTTTCGGTAGTCGGCTACAGATATCAGATATCATCCCCGAGATCATCAGATCATGATTTTGTAATCAGTCATCATGTATAAAACAAATCATGCTTCAGTAGTCAGTTCTCCGATTCAACAAACATGATTTGGTAGTCAGTTTCCGACATTTGACAAAATCATGATTCAATAGTCAGCCCCAACAAATCATGATTTATTGCATGCGCATGCCTACTAATCAGCTCCGACATTCAACAAATCATGATTCAGTACTAATCAGTCCCGACATTCAACAAATCATGATTCAGTACTAATCAGCCATAGCTGACAGTCAACAAATCATGATTGAATAGTCAGCCTGCGTATTAACGATATAAGACAAGGTTTTCATTACTGTACACTACTGTGCTGAACGGATCAGCATTTTTTCCCCCTCCAATCAGTAAATATTTGCCTTATATCACAGGGAACGAATCTTATGCACGATATACATGTAAGTGTGTACTGACATGTAACATCAAGTGTTCAGTAATGGGTAATAAAAACAAATTAAACCAAAAAATGACATACTACCCTATTTAAGGTTAGATCTCTACATCGTCATATGGCTGACTTCCTGTTCGAAATTATATGGACGAAAAAATCACTATTACGGAGTGGTGATTATTTATCAAATCATTTTCAAAATTAATATGCCTAGCCGACTAGGTCAGTAAGTTAGCACGCTGCCTTCTAAACTGCAGATTGCTGGGGTTCGCTACTCACAGCAGGGGTTTTTAATTTTTTCAAATTGGTTTCTACTAAAACTGCATTTTTTTGACGAAAATTAGTGAATTTTAAACTTTTTATTTTCAAAATCATGTTAGAATTCCTCCTTATTTTCATCCACGTCAAATTGTCTCTGGTGTAGCACTCCACCTTATATATATGATTCTGGCTTCGGCATAAGCTAGGGATGCACGCCCTCCCCCCTTATTTTTGGTCCTAGTTGATATAGTTGACCTGATCAAGACAATGGGCTCACGGCGGGTGTTACCGGTCAACAGAGGATGCTTACTCCTCCTAGGCACCTGATCCCACCTCTGGTGTGTCTAGGGGTCCGTATTTGCCCAACTTTTGTTTTTGTATTCTATTTGGGACTTACGAGATTGATCAGTGTTCGTTATCTTTGCTTTTACATAGTTAGATGATGTTAAATTAGCCTTTTTAGTTAGCTGACTTTGACAATATAGAAAGTTGATATTTCTTTTAATTATATAGTAAAGTTAGCCGGGACGAGTGCTCAGATTCACGTTGTTTATGAATTTATACTTACGTTATTCGGAGTTTTGGGTTCATTTTGGTTTTTTGTTTGTCCGTTTGCTTGTCTGTCCGCAAAAGGGGTTTTTTGTATTTTACAAGTGTGTTTCTTGAAACAAGACCCGTCTTTTGGCAGCAAAGCTAAATATTTGACCCAATGAGCTTGTAGTTTTACCTTTACTTGAAAAATGTGATCAAGACCATCACTGTTAGAGCTTATTAACTGTAAATTGTTTTGTGTCTTGTGTACTATTGCAAGCATTGTCTAAGAGAATAAACTGATCTTGCAATTAGGAATTACCAGAAAACGGGGCGGATCTCCAACATTTGGAGTGCGTTCACGCTCCATTGATCACATCAGGGATAGATCTACGTCACATGTGGAGCCAGTTATGGTCGTTCGGATGTCACACTTGGACTGCTCAATGGGAACAAAACCCAGCCCCTGAGGAGCATATCGGAACCCTCCGATTGACGCACTCAATGAACCTCTTTGGAAAGACGCTCCGACCCATCGACATGGACGTCACGGCGCGACAGGTGAATTATAGTTGTTAATTATTAATTATTCGAGCTAGGTCAGACGGAATTAATTTGATTGCTTGATTGGATTTTATCAACGATTAATCGTAATTGTACAATATCTACCCTATAGATGATTCAGTACGTTTCAAGGCAGATAGCTACAAAACTTCTTTAAGATAAAACCACTACTTATCCTTGAAATTACTAAAACGAACTTAGGATTATTTGAAAAATACATCACAGATGAGACTGTTAACCCTTTAGAAGGATGTATATTACTTGTATGAACAATTCTCAAAATAAATATACAAAGTACGAATAGAATTAACACAGATATTAAAGATGTTTGCGAGTGCAATTTTAATTCTACAACAATGAAATGACGCACTCGGCGCTGAAGCTGGCTTGCATGTTGAGTGCTTCTCTGCATGCAACATGTCTGTGAATTTCCAGCAGTACTCCGTCTGTAGCAAATAAAAATGAAAAGGTTAAATTCAACTATTACTAGTGAATCAACTTTTGTAGTAGATTCTAATCAATAATTACACGTTTATATGCACATGTCTGACCTATATAAAGTCACGAAAATATCTTTTTACAAGATTTTATACTTTCTTCTATGAAATTGACAATTTGTTAATTAACTGATGCCATAAGGATAACAGATTTAATCACTCTCTTACTGTTTCCACTATTGCTGTTACCATTTCTCTATGTCTTTCCTTACAGATAGGGCCTGGTATTGTATATCTTACATTTGATTCACCAATCGGATGCGGGGGATTTGTGCAGCACCTTGTCCCTACTGAGCCCCTATTGCAGAAATTAGTACATAATCTATATTTCCAAAAGAATATCCCAGCTTTTATAGCGAAGTTTTTCTTACTGGGAGAGGCAATTCAGGTACAATTTTTATATTGATGTAATTGTTTTCAACATGATAACAGATCACTTTCTTTATTTTATTTCACAAATAATCCTATAATGGTGCCCTTATATAGTTTTGAATTAGAGAATAATTATGCCCTAAATTAATATAGTTTAACAGAATTAGAGAATTCAAACTTTTGACTTTTGAGAAAGGCAATATAATATATGATACGACTGTGAACAATATTTTTTATTAAAGATACCAATATGAATGGGCTATACTATATGATAGCATTATGAAGGGCAATATACAGTATATGATACCATTGTAAAGTGCAATATACTGTATATGATATCATCGTGAAGGGCAATATACTGTTTGATACCATTATGAAGGGCAATATACTATATAATGTCATTTTAAAAGACAATATTCTAGTACATTATTATGCCAATGTGAAAGGCAATATAGTACAATATGATATTAATCAATGTGAAGGGTAATATAATGCAGTATGAAACCATTTTGAAGTGCTATATATTATATAAAACCTGACTAACTGTTAGAATTCAAACATTATATACAGTAAACATAATAGATTTGCTTTATTGGATACCTAACTAAACTTTTCTATCTATTGCAGCTTGAGAGAGACATCATGATTTGGAATAACAAACGATATGAAAGAAAACCCATGTTTGTTAAATCTAAAGAGGACTCGTTAATTGCGAGACATAGACGATGGTTTTCTCAATTCTACTCAGAAAATAGTCCCAGATTAAAGTTCCAGAAAGAGTCTTTAGATTGGTGAAACGAGGACATTGTTAGTGATCCAGAAAAAAACCCCACTCAGGAACATTGCTTACAGTACCGATGGAACGCCATCCGACTGGTTGTCAGACAATCAAAGACAAGTGATGGAACCGAACAGGAATGTTCTTAAGTCTGTGATCATATTTATATTTGATAGCAATGGTATATGTGTTGTACATTTTTTTTATTCACATGCAGTGAAACGAAATCCAGTCATTTTAGAGAAGAAGGAAGGAAGAGTCAATTTGTTGCAACAAAATACATCTGGGTTACAGTTAGGTTTTGTATGACATATGTTAGTTTTTATAGTTAATAATTGATTTATCCTATTAGAGAGTCGCCACAAAGCTTCCAATGAAACAGCTTCCCACAACCTGCCGTGATTGTAATGAGCGCTCTAGAGTATTACATGATAGACCTACATGTACAATGGAATATTAAATGCAGATTGAATTTTTGTTTATTTAATTACATTGTAATATACATGCGTCTTTTGAATGAGTGCTTAAACTTGTAGTATAATTTATTAATCGTTATCTTCGGATTATTTCACCACATTTATCTTTAAATTTAGATTTTATTTGACATTATTTTTTCTTCAATGAAGTGCAATTATTCCTTGTATTTTTCCATGAATCTCAAGCTTGTGTGTGTGCGTGAGAATATAATTATATTGATAACATAAAATGTTGTTTCTTTAAACGTTTACAAACTCATCCACCAATAATATGCAATGTTGACCTATAATAATATGCAATGTTAACCTATAACATTACATCATTCTTCATACTATGTATGAATTCTTAGATCAGTATATTATTGTGAAAGGTAAGAAAAGCAACATAATTTGTATGTTTAAAAGATTAAGGTGTAGCGTACAAATTAGAGGGGATGGTTGTTGTTTTTAATTTTATATTGAATCTTTATAACATGTTATGTATTATTAAAATGAGTGATTCCTTCCAAACACGGACTAGCGAATTACACTCATCCTGTATGCTTGCTGTAATGAAAACAGATATTTTGAATAAAAATCCAGAAGGGCAAAGGATCTTGAGTAACTAAGTCATCTCTGTCAAAAGGTACATACATGTAGCACCTTAAGTGGGTGGCCTAGTGGATAGGTCATCAGACACTCGACCGAGAGGTCGTGGGTTCGAAACCTGGCCGCGCCAGGGTTGACCTTGTGTCCTTGGGAAAGGCACTTTACACAAATTCCCTCACTCCACCCAAGTGCAAAAGGGATACCTGGTTATAGACAGTGAAAAATATTGTCAGAATGTTAGGTTCTACAGCCTTAATTAACGACAGCTCGCAAGTAAGACAGTTTTTGTTAAGGTCTGACGGGTAATAATGTATTGTGAAGCGCTTTGAGGACTTTGTCTATAATGGGCTATATAAAACCAATTACTCGGTATTATTATTAAGTACAATGTAACTGAAGTCATCTCTATCGAAAGGTACATACATGTAGCATCTACAGATCTAAAGGTATCGATATCCAGAGGAACATGCATGTAGCAGCCTAGGTAACGGAAGCCATTGCTAATCAGAGAGACAAAGTACCTTAAGTAACTGATATTGTCACAATCCCGAGAAACACGTGAAACCTACTAACTTTTAGTCATTACAATCCATATAGGGGCATGTATATATCACCCTAAAGTAACTGAAGTTACCTCAGCCGTCACGTGACTTTGCATTACTCAATTTAAATCAAATCAGTTTAATCAATAAACCAAAAATGTATATCTTGCCATTCTAACGGTTTCAAATCACTCCCACTTGACAGACTGAAATATCAGGAATTTAGGACTATTGAATCTAAAGTCATGGCAGTTTTAAGTGTCTATATGACGTAGATCTCGTACATCCTACGATCAGATACCGCTGGAGTTCAGCAAGGAGTTGTAATCTGTAATCTCGTTTTATACATTGGAACTAAACGTTACAATGTAAAGGCTTTCACTGTTCCACTGATACCAAATGATAAAGTATATGTCAAAACTTGAAGATAAATTAAACATTGATATTCCCAGATTTATCTTTATTCAATATCATATTGAATATATCTATTACTACATTATGAGGATAAGGCCTAGATAGTAAGCACTGCCTATGTTGGCCCTTTCCATTGAAGAATCTAGATGCCGATATGCAGAATACGGAATACAATACAGCACAGGCAGGAAAAACAAACGTGTTTGAACTTTATTATGTTTTCAACAATTACAACTTATATATCAATGTTTATCGTGCATCATAAAATCTAAACTGTGAACATATTTTAATCGCATTTCAAACGCATACAGTTTCCATTTTGTATATAACTTGAAAAAAATGAACATAATGATCTTGAGACAGAATTTAGCGTCAAATTCAGACTAGACCTCAAAGAGCATGCTAATGATATCATTTTCTTAAAAATAATCATCGGTTCTCAGGGTTAGAAGCACGCGAGTATTGAATTTTCATGTTTCATTAAATACACAGGTTCTAGAATCACGTCGGTATTGAATTGTCATGTTAATATAACTAAGGTTTAGCATCACGCCGGTATCATGTTTTAAAATCACGTGGCTATTGAATGGTCATGTTTTAGGATCATGTGGGTATTGAATTGTCATGTTTTAGAATCACGTCGGCATTGATTTGTCATGTTTTAGAATATTACGCGGGTATTGAATCTTCATGTTTTAAAAGGATCACGTGGGTATTGAATGGTCATGTTTTAGAATCACGCGGGTTATTGAATGGTCATGTTTAGAATCACGTGGGAATTGCGAATGATCATGTTTTAGAATCATGTGGGTATTGATTTGCCATGTTTTAGAATCACGTCCGTATTGCATTGTCATGTTTAGAATCACGTGGGTATTGCAAATGATAATGTTTTAGAATCACGTGGGTATTGATTTGCCATGTTTTAGAATCACGTGGGTATTGAATTGTCATGTTTTAATATACACAGGTCGGTGCTACAATGACAATAGTTTATTCTCGTAAACTAGATTCAATATTTTACAATAAAACAACTCATTGTTGCACATGTGTGACCTGTGAATTTCATATAAATCTCATATTGTAGTTGTAACTTTTTTTTAATTTGAAGATAAGACTCAGTTTTAAGAAATTGTGCAATATTTTGACGATCAATCAGACTATGCGGATTCCCATGCAGTATTACTGTCATTTTACATTAATTAGAGCGGAGAATTACAAGAAGCAATGACGTGGACCCTCGTCTTGTCAGATTCAAACCCAACATCCCACTCCCAAGAAAACGCTCAATTAGACAAGCAAACCATAACGGGTACAGAAAAAAACATCTAAATGGCAATTTAATTTTTTAAACTTGCAAGGCAATGAACTTTGTTTTGTATAAACTCATGAATAGTTTAAACACTACGTGACTACTGGTGAATGGTACTTTATAAAGCTCTCTACTCAGTTACTCCATTCTGCCCAGTCTACCGACAATCTTATTATTTTGCTTGAACTATTTCTTAAATTATGTAAGTAGCAAACAAATAATTAAAAAACCATTTCGAAATTTCTCCTCAACCTAGATTCAGTTCATAAAGCGGCATGGCTGATGATTTTGAATTCCTCTGTTTATCGTGAAAATCTACAAGGTGAGCCTGCTGAATACTTACTATTCATTGAAATTGATTAAGACATTTTGGCAAACAATGTCAAATATGAGATTTCGCAAGACTGCCGCATTACAGGCGCGGAGAACGAGGGGATGGGAATTCGCAAGGGGCCTCCCCACCACCCCCATCTTATATTCTACCAACTTTCAATTTCGGTTATTTTTACATGCAAAGTCAGATGTATTCGCTGAATGCTTTCCCCCACTTTTTTTTTATAGTATTGATTGATAAGTAGAAAGTAAGCCTGAACTCTGAATGGAAATTATGTTGTTAAGGACGAACCTCCACCCACCCATCACCCGACCCCTACCCACACCATCCCCTTACGATATCAAGTTTTGGCATGTGAAAATCTTTTCGATGTATTTTCATTTTTGTTATTTGTATATTAGTATTCTTTTTTTTTTTTTTTTTGTATTTTTTCTTCTATCTGAAGAACCACATAACCAAAATAACAGGCCCATGAGCCACATCGCTCACCTGAGTGACCTTGACCCTGCAGTTGGGCAGCAGTTGAGATTTTTATAGAATCTCTATCAATCTTTATTCCCATGAAAATTTTTACCCAATATTGTGACCAAACATCATGTGTACTCATCTATCCCCAGAGGCCATGCTTTTAACAAACTTGAATTTGCACTAAATGTCAGGAGGCTTTCGTGTAAATGTCATCTTTTCTGGCCATTTTTTTTCTTCATCAGAAGATTTTTAAATGCCCACATCCTGTTTTGCCTTATTTGTGATTATCTCCCCTTTGAAGGAGAAATGGTTCTTCATTTGCATAAACTTTACCCAAAGATGCTGTGTGCCAAGTTTGATAAAAATTGGCCCTGTGGTTTTCAAGATTTTCTTATACATGTACATGCATGTATATCAGCGTGTAAATCATGGTCCCACCTCAACCCCGGGGGCCATGATCTGAACAAACTTGAATTTACTCAGTAAACTTTCATGTAAATATCCACTCTTCTGGACCAATAGTTCTTGAATAGACTTTTCTCTGTATATTCACATGTAAAACCATGATCCCCAGTCTGCAGAGGATGCTTACTCCTCCATGGCACCTGATCTTGCCTTCGCTTTTGTCGAAGGTCTGTGTTGCCCTCGGGGTGTTGCCCTACTCTCGATTTTGTATGTGGTTTTTTTTTGGTTTTTTTTTTGGACTATGATTACATTTAATACATTGTTACTTCGCTATTTTATATTGTGACCCCAACTTACCCCCGGGGATCATGATTTTTACATACTTAAATCTACACTATGTCAGGAAGCTTTCGTGTAAATTTCAGCTTTATTGGCCCAGTGGTTCTTGTGGAGATTTTTAAATGAACATATCCTATTTTTGCATTTTCGTGATTATTTCCCCGTTGACGGGGGTATGGCCCTTCATTTAAACAAACTTGAATTCTCTTTACACAAAGATGATTTACACCACGTTTGATTGAAATTAGTCCAGTGGTTCTGGAGAAGAGGTCAAAAATGTAAAAACTATAAAAAAAACAAACAAAAAAAACAACAAAAAAACAACAACAAAAAACAAAACAAAAAAAACAACCAACCAACCGAACAAACAAACAAATACAACAACAACAACGGACGGACAACGGGGTGAACTGCAGTAAAGCTCACTTTAATTTTCGACCCAGGTGAGCTAAAATGCCAAAACTATTACAACGTCTTTTTGTCATGGAGATCCAAGTTTTACCAAACCATTAGTCTAGGGGTCTTGGCGGGCTTTGAAGTAGTGTAAACCAAACCTTTTGTTCAAGCTACATGTATGTACACTGTACAATATATGATCTTTTTATAACAAAAGTCATGCATAATGATAAGTCATAATTTCGAGTTTTGTTTCTGAATTGGTATTCGGCAAGAGTTATGACGCGACCGGTCTGCCAGATTACCTTTTGTATTCATGGGGGTTCTACGTTGTTTTTTGTGGCCTTCATTCTTCTGTGAAAGTGGTTATGATACATTTGTCATGTTGATTTCTCAATAATAAAAAAAAAGGTTAAACGATGGGTGTTTAAATATTTACACTACTGCATTATTCCTGTAATTAGACTGTGATGCGGTGGATCGGTGAACATACAGTAAAAAATTGAAAGTTGTAGCAACATTAATCTTTAGAATTTGTTGAATATGACGTACAAGCACCCATTGTAGTTCGTGCCGCTTGGTGACTTACTTGCATTGAACATCAAATTAACATAAACTCAAATAATTAACGATGTCTTTAATAATTATATGAAGATACCATAAACTAATTTGAGGCACACAACAATTCAGTTATCTTCAATTCTGAATGTTGATTTCATTAATTACTAGTATACCGAGCTCCAGAGCAATATCTCCGCCACATTGATGCATGTTGCGTGTATCAAAATGAATGGATGAGAGCAATATATCTTATGCGCAATAATTGAATCGATGATATCTTCAAAAAATTAAAGATATCTTCAATTATTTGAGTTTTATGTAAATTTGGCGCTCAATATTTTTTTCGAAAGGGACGAGACGATACGCATATGAAAATCTTTTTTTAAATGTTAATTAGAATTTACCATTTACATTGTATTACATGTATATCAATGCCGAAAATTCGGAGTAGTTGTCTTATTTCTATACTTTAGAAAACTTTTTTTTCCATTATCAACAATATGTATTTCTTGATTTCAATATACATGTACATAAGATCAAAATTTGAAACGAAGATAAAAGTAAACAAGAGCAAGGAACTGACGTTTATAAATATTATTTGAAAAAAAAAAAATTCTTCCTCGTAAACTAATAATATGAACGTCATATTATTAGTTTAGCGGGAAGATTTTTTTTTTTTCAAATATAATTTAACACGTCAGTAAGCTGGTGAAAAGAGGTAGCTGTGAAGCAATAGCTCACTAGGATACTCCTCGCTTACTCAATCCCAAGGGTATTGTTAACTGGTTTAGATTTTGAAATGGAAATCATTATTGCTACACGTTTATGTCCAGAAAGCTTGCACCTTTCACGAAACCAAAAGTCATAGGAAATCTTTGACTCATGACAGTTCATTGGTGTGACATGGTGTTTCTATGGTTGAAAGTTAAACATCTACAGCCCAAGAAATCACATTGGTACTTCCATTGTCGTGCGTTTGATCTGTTAGAGCACCTTTTGACCACTACACTATCAAATACCGCGAATCGCTTACGTCGCCATATGAGTATTCCATATGTATGATATGGTAATCTTCTAGAGAATTACCGCATAGATAAACCTCTGAGCATTTGGCATCATATTGCTACTTGATGTCCATGTGACTTGACCTTGACCCAATTCGATAGGGAAACATTTCGTCCGCATTGGGGTTTAAAAAAAAGTCCTATATGCAGAGATTAATGGTGAATCTAGGTGGAAGATAACATTTAGAGCCGGAAACCAAAATTTTGCTACTTCAGTCACAGTGTGCTTGACTTGCCTTTTGAAATCCCAAAAAATACAGATAGGGAACAATCTATCGTCCCATGGGTAGTCCATATGTGCAATATGGTTACTATCCCCTTAGGTTGAAAGGATCACCTTTCAGAGGACCGGGAAACTATTGCGTCTTACAGACGGACGGACAACCCGATTTCAAGTTAGAGCCCTCCTCCCCCAAATCTGTTGCCGGGGTAATAGAAACAGAAAGCGTAATGCGTTACTGTTGTAAGGAATATGTATTATAAGTCAAGGTAGATTATCATTAAGAACTATCAAATTTGACTGTGGCAAGAAAATTAAATTAAAAAGATTTATGAATAAACAAAACAGATAAGTAACTTGCGTACATATATGACCTTGATCTAATAGGAGAATGACTGGCTTAAATATCTTTAAAAGTGTATAAGCGACAGACTGGTGCGCAGAATTCTATCTAGCGAGAACAAAATCAACAGTTTACGAATCACTTATAGACTTATATAAAGCTCTTGAACAACATTCTCAGCCTTTTGATTCACGTCACACCATTTTAATCCGTCCTGTAAATTGAGGCTTGTTAAATATTAGTATAGAATAAAAAGAATATATCTTCCAAAGACAAACCTGACAAAACATCGAGTAGTTCCGACCACAGAGTGTCAGACAAACGATTTACAGTAATTAGAAGTTTTGGTGCACAAACTAATATCTCTACCCATTGACAACTACAGTGTCACAGAACGTATCTTCGCCACAGCGATGAACAAGGGGGGGGGGGGGGGGCGGGGTGGGAGGGGAGTGGGGAGGGGGGGGGGGTGGGGGGGGGGGGGCAATAAACTTATTGGTTTCCAAAAAGGTGGAAGATGTACGCCGAGGCAAAAATCGTCGTATATCTATTTTACTTGTGAATGTCATTGTCTCGCATGTAAACTCAACTTTTTGCAAGATATTGGTTCTTTCATATTATATAGGCATCGTGTATGTTGGTGACTATAGTCTATTTCAATCAGTCAAACTATTTCTTACACTTTGAACAAATTGTGCGCGTCCAACTTGTGTCCCTCACCATTTATAGTGCACGTGGCAAACGAAGAGAGATGATTCGAGATAAGTTATTCACACCACGACCACCTCCATAGTCGCCTTGGGTTGAAATTATATGTCGCGAACACTTACCTGGGGGGTGGGTGGTGAGTGGGGTCCCGAACATATCTCCAAATGTAAATTTGTATCTGAGAATAGATTTGGAATTAGAACAGTTAAAAATACTGATTAGTCACATGAATGTGATAACAGAATGAGAGAGAAACAAAATAAGAAGGTAACCTGGATTATTAGTTATAATCATGAACAATTCTACATGCGGTGAAATAAAATCCGCTGATCTGATCAAAACGAACAACGTCACGGAATAAACGTGAGCCTGTAACATGATATTTATAAACTAAGTACTTCCCAAACCAATTCAAAAAAATTTGACAACGCAATTTGTTTAACCTTAACAAAACACAGCAATTCTGGTGTCACGTCCTGGGTGCGGTGATCTGTCCCCTTTCTAACAGAACTATTGATGTCGCACATTAATAGAACACCCAACATTCCAGACGATGTAGTTATTCACAAACTAACAAAGACTAAAACCAAGTATCAAAACTATTAATTATTATACTAAATATTTACATGAAAGCAATCTATTCTTGAAGTGTCATCTCACCCGTAACTTTCTTGATGATTGCCAGCAGAGAAAAAGAAATCCGTAAAAATTGAGTCTCTCTCATCATCTCTCTCTCTCTCTCATATCAATTTTTGTGTCCCATAAGACTGATAAATGTTGGATGCTTTGAGAGAAATATGACAGCATGATATGAATGAAGAATAAACAGATTTTACTTCAATTTAGTTTATTTCAAAAGACAATGAATTTTATAGGACATGAAATAAACTTATAAGAACAGAAAATATTATATGTGGCAAAAAGAACAGAGAACACGAGAGAAACAAAAATTAGAATAAAAATAAGACTACATTTTAAATCAAAAAGCCATTTACATATATGAACTTAAAAAGCTGACAAATTTGAAAAAGGATGGTTTTTCCTCCAATACCTCTTAATTTTTTTTCTTTTCTTAATTAGAAATAAAAATTACGCAGATTCAATAATGATATGGATACTCCTACTGCAAAATATAATTTTCCTTTTAATTGCCTTTTGTTATTGGTTTGCGGGAAACATTTTACAACATAGATTCATGACAGACAAACTGATGTTACATATTGAATTATATAGCGTGGCTACTATCGTCGTTACATTGTGTATATTCACTCAGGTAATTTGTAACAAATCACCTATATGAAATTTATCCAAGAGTATTGTCAATTTCTAAGTTACAATAATTCAAATTTGTATCTCAAGCTCGATAATCCGCGTAATGCAAGTTTGTTATTGTTATTATTGCATATAATTTAATGGACGCACACATTAAATGGAAAAATCAACAAGATATCATCATTAAAGATATATAATGTGATTAGCATAGGTATTATCTTGCCTGTATCAATCTACATGCCTAACTTAATGTTAATCAACAAAAATATACAATTTAATGCATCTATGCAATTAGTTTGCAATATCATTCAGCACCTGAATTATCAGTAAAAAAGTAATTCAGTTAAAATGTGCAATTTATGTGGTCACGAATATGAAGTATTGGGAGAAAGACACACCAAATTCCTTGTAATGATCGCAACTAAGGCAAACATTAATGTTTCTCTATGAATTGGGTTGGTGAGGAGCGGATACAAGACAAGGCCTACAGCGCACCATGCTTAGCTTATAGCTATCATGATCTCTAAGTACAATATATGTACAGATGCTATTGGGTTTTGACTACCTTATTTCATTTGTGGATAGGGGGTCCAAGGTTGGTAGGCGAAATCCCCTCGAGAAGCTGATGATGATATGAAACTATACTCTTTTTCGATTCTGGGCGCGGATTGTAAAGGCATGAACTCACTTCGAACGGGGCGGAGAGATTCCAGAACGAGCTTCCTCCAGAAGAATGCTAATGTTATGTGGTTCTTAGCATTTGTCATTTTGTATGGGGTCTAGATAGGGCGTCAAATGGACCGGGAGGAGAAGGCACTTGCCACCACAGTGTACCCACCACCTGGTTACGGGTTCTTGAACAAATTAGGTAGATATTCACTATAATCATTATCAGTAACTTGAATTGATCATTATTTTGAAATTAAATAGCTAATGCGATCACAGTTCATACTTGGAGCTAGTTTTAGTCTTCTTGTTAACACCAATAATTAACCTAATATTTACTTCTACTGGCCATTGTCTGTCCACTGGTTCACTGGTCAAAAAGTGGTAAGACGAATTTATAAATATATTAGTTTGCCTGTCACCAACAATTATTGAGGCTGTAATTTAAAAATAAAGTTCAGTCGTCTCGATATAGATGCAGGTTGCAACTTATATCATATTTATCAATACCGCCTAGTCGAACATGCCTCTCGTCGCAAAAAGCATAGACATCTCACTACTTACTTCTATCTGGGAACCATCTCCTCACATCTCTCTAATCAATTGTCATCGATCAGAGTATGAGAGAGATGCAGATGACTCAGATCTTCAATCTCTCTCTACGCTCGATCTTTCTCTTTTCTTTTGCTTGCATCTCTCTCCTCAATTCCTAATGAACTCTGTTTACTGAGTGGTGAGAAGCTAGTGAGGACTTTTCACTGAAAAAGATTCTGGTAATAATTATTTTAGATAATTTATGAATTAAATACGTTTTATTACTTTAGCTGGGTTCTGCATGTTACGTAGTTGGATGATAACTAATGGTTTGCGACTATTTGGGACTAAGAAGGTATAGCAATTATTAAGCTCTGTCTTCGATAGAGATCAAGCAGAGTCAGACAAGGGTGGATATAGTGAGTGTGGTCCCTATGTTACTGCTGCTTCGAGCAGTCAACGCCCGGCACCACCACGTCATGCTCGTTTCGCCCTCTGGGCCGCGCACGCTTCTTTTCTGGGCACTAAATTGTCTCCAGAGCGCCTTCCCGTCCAGGAGTATATCTTTAAGACCCTGGAGAAACTTTTACTATTGAGACTAGTGTTCGGACTGACGTAGCAGCTGGAGCGTTTTCCCGTTGATCCGTACACTATTGATACACAGCCGTCCAGCGTTTGGTGTTGTTCTGGTCGACGCGATCTGTCCTCTGAGAACATTATCTTTTGGAGATCCAGAGACAAATTGCGTTTAGGCCATTGTGACAACACCTGTACTAGCCATTGGATGACTTGAATGGTACAGTTAGCTGAAAATCGTTCAGTACAAATTCACTGATACTTCATATTAGAGCGAGATTTTACCCTTTAACTAAATGTTCTAGGTCCTCTTTGGACCACAGCTTTGCAGCAGAGACGATTCTTCATTACCGTTTAACTATGAAAGAAGTCTACTTACAAAGAAATCTTTACCAGAGTGTGTTATTGAGGGGCACTCAATGGTGACACGCAGCGGAATCTGTCTATGCTGGGGGCCAACGGGCCTTGTTATTTATTCACTTTTGTATATGATCCTTTCACACTGAATCCAGAGCTAAGTTCTAGTGTAACACTGCTACGCGCTTGAGTATTATTTTCATCTAGTCTGTATTGCTGCATGTTGCTATTAATGTTAGGATCGTCGAGCCCAGTAGGTGTGCTCATAATTAAGCTCCTGGTCGACTAACATACCTAGTATGGGACTATTCCCAATGTGGTGCACCCTTCCATTGTATAACTCTCTTCTAGTTCATGTTGTAAGAGTGGGTCGGACGCGTGGGGTCTTGTTCTCTAGGACTATATATTCGCGAAAAACAGTCGATTGTATCTCTCCCTCCGACCTTCTCTGACCTGCTGAGAGTTTTTTATTTGATATGTAACAGGTTGCTACGTGAGTGAAACAGACCAGAGGGTTTAGAGCACCGTCTGTCTTGTGCTGCGGCGTGGTTATGTCCGCTTGAAAGATAGTATGCCTTTTTCTCTTGAATCGGACATTCCTGGTCATGAAACTGTATTATGTCGTAGAGCGTTAACTTTAGGTGAGCGTACTCTCGTAGATTGGCCAAATATCTATGTTTATTGAGCGGTCGCAGAACACTGTGTGTGCATTGGTTCGCAGTATTTAAGGTTTATGATGGATGCGCGTAAGTCACGATACAAAGAAATTCTCATCTCTTTATACGTACCCGGCCCTGCTCTCCGCTATCGATGGCGTAAGAATGAGCATAGATGTTTCACACTCCGTGTCCGACGTATTCAGCCTCCAGATGGACATTCATTGGTAAGTAGTTTTATCTCTTTATGTTCACTAATACTCAAGACATCGTTGGACTCTTTCACCACCTTCTTGCCCACGCTCATAGGATCTCCACACATGGCATCGCACACGATGGACGCAATTATTCCTGAGCATACCACAGTGGTATCTGACCATTAATTTCAGATTCCGGTGAGACTATTACATAATGCTCACTTCTCCACACGCAGTGGTTTGCCAGACGGTGCGACGCACCCCTTCAGGAGACAACCATAGCTGGGCACCTTTCACAATCTTGGAGTCCTTACTCTGCGTGTACTTGTAAGAGAAGCATCAACCGGTTATGATTGTGTGCGGGCGCGATGCCTGGCCAGTTGACTGCCTCATATTCAGACTCTCGTCTGATATACAAGCACATTACCCAAATGATCTCCAGTATCTGTCATAATCACGCATGTCGAGAGTAGTGCACATGAATAACCATAATCTCTAGTCACTTACGACAGGCAAGCCGGATGCTTATTCCTAGATTTATTGGTCTCGCACCACCTAGCCAGCTCATTTCTTGGCTCTCGCAGTGCGGAGCTGAGTCAGAGTAATACTATTTACATTTACATACATACACACTATCTTCTCCTGCAGCTTGAACTGTGTAGAAATTCCATTGCTCCACGTGGCAGATTAGAGACCGATTCAAATAACGTACTTTCACATCTCCGTGCGAACCCTCTGTCTGTTTTTAACGCTGCTTCTGTGGATAAAGCCTTGCATAATCAACAGTATTGTCACACTGACAACAGTCGTATATCCATGTCGTATATTAGGGCCGCAGTCCCACCACACAATCAACCCTCCACACCGTCTTCCGCCGCCACTCGACACCGGATAATCATCTGTTCTCCGCACTGATTCGAGGAATCGAATAAGAAGCAAAAGTCGCCATGACCCAAATAGAATAAAAAGGAAATTTACACAGACACATCTTTATACTCAGAAACGATTGACAATTCGACAGTCGGCACTGCGATAGAGCACGAAGTAGATAATCTATTGTGCAATAGTGTGATTCAGCGAGTCTAGCGGGGTTCCTTATCTGTTGTATTACATATACGCTGAGTTAATTGTGGTGTATCACCACACTAGACCAGTTGATCTCAGCTGTACAGCCGCGGTCCACGCGCTCCCACCGGGTTTATAACACACTTGAGTGAGGCTTGCTAATGTACCGATTTGACGTGTTATTCATATATCCTTTAACGCACACACGTAACTCAATCTGGTCATAAGAGCTATACACCGTGTTGCCTGCGATGTTAAGAAAAGCTGCATTCCAGTGCTAGTCAATCAGGCCGTCGCGGATATTCTGTATGGCGTGGTGTATCCCAGTCTATAATTTGGCTACAATTTACCATCGTTCCACCAAATACTGGACGGTTTTGGTGTGTATTTCCATCGCATACGGAATTACAGTTGAAACTTCGGTATCTCGACACATGATATTTTAAATACCATGGCTATGTCCGAGTGAATTGAAAGTCTCAACCACTAATTCTCTCTCTCTCTCTCTCTCTCCCCCCCCTCTCTGCTCTCTATAACTATATATTACTCCGATATCTCGAATTCTCGGAGTTTATTTTTAGTCCCATCTGCAGTGCGAGATAACAAAGTTTGTCTGTATTTGCATATCGCTTAATCACTGAACGATTTGGTAAATGTTTAAATATTCACCTATAAAGGATTTGGCAAGCATATCAGTACATACTGTTAAGTTTGGCCATGCAATTTGGTATGCTAACTTCCTGAAGAGTTTGGTTATGCATATCGTTCATACTGAATGAATTTTGGCCTGTCTTAAAAATGTTAACATTTTAGATTATTGTAATGTTTAAAATGCTCACTATCAGGTTATTTCTAATGGTCAGCAAAAAAATTTCACATTATTTGTTGAGTTACAAGTGAGAATACAGCACTTACAAATTCTTCACTTTGTAAACAACTCGAGCCATGGGTTTTTATTTACCTATATATGAAAATATGCTAGTATACGTCCGTTTAAGCAGATTTTTTCCTATTTACAATTCATTCTGAACACAATTTCAAAAACAGTTCCTAGTGATTCTCACATCTATTTTGTTTAAACATGGTATTTTTCTGTGAAAGCAATCTTTTAATGTAACAAAACCAAGGCTCGACCTTGTTTACAATAGTGATGATTATTGTCAAGTGCTGTAATGAGTTCAAATTTTTGCTGACCATTAGAAATACCCTAGTGAGCATTGTAAACATTAATCAAAGTACTCTAAGTTCCGAAACGAGTGTGACAAACAAAAGATAAGTGGTCTAATTTTTTAAGAAATCCTGTACGATAAACAAACATTCACAGCTCTCATTTTATACTTGTTTTAATTGTCGGTTGTCTAATACTTGTGTCTTGTTTCAGTTTAAAAGCCAAAGTATAAAAGTAAACGGCGATCTGATCATGAAAATTACATTTTCTATACACACACGCAATCTGTAGTGAATCACACCCTAGCTACCATGGAGAATTTCCTCATTCCTTTCTCGATTTTTGTCCAACAAAATTTCATCCCGACAATTGATAAACGTTTGATGATATTCTTTTAATTCCAAATAATTTCATTCTTGATATTAGCCAATCACGTAACACCTCACATACGGGGTTTGGTACTCTCTTTTCCAATATGTCGACATTACGCAACATGCAAAAACCATACTACCATAATGCTCTGCGTCTCCACAACACTCCTTTCAGTCAAAAACTAAGCTCTCTGATGAATACCTACATTGCATTAGATATGTAACAGGTTTTCATTGTTTGATAAATTGGGACATAAACAATGCTGATAAACTGAGGGTTTTCACTTTGATAGAAAACACATCTGTTTTCGGAAAGAAACCAAGTGAACTTCCCAATGAACTATATTTTTGAAGGTCATGAATAAAAGTAAGCAAATCAGAAATCGGATATTTTCTACCTCATTTTGAAATTTAACAGGGCAAATTTTATTATCACGATATCAGTGTAAAAGTTGCTATTTTTCATTTTCCTCTGGAAGTTTAAAAGTTGTAAAGAATTGTAATATTTTTTAAAAATTTTATAAAATGAAAATCGTTGGAACTCGGTTGTCGCCATTTTTTGCGGACCGCTGACAATAACGTAGGTCTTCACCTCGTAAAAATGGTTATCTAAAATTTTAACATTTCGCTCAGAAACGTATCCATGCCCCTTCAATGGTTTGGTTTACTTAGAAGTAAGAGTTTGGAATACATATCGTTACATACTAAATAATTTGGTATGATTGTTAATGTTATCACTTCCAAAAAGTTTGGTATATATATTGTTACATACTGAATGCTGTTTTTGCGGTCTCATCCGAAGGACTGCCCCATTTAGTCGCCTGTTGTGAAAAGCAGTGGGTACTGAGAATTTATTCCAACCCGTGTCCCCACGGGGTGGATTTATTATTAGTAATGTTTTCAATTTTCTCAAGGTCTTCATCAAAGATATTTTATAACAATAAAAGTGTAATTATAGTTTTCATATACACAAAGTAAAATCATTACACGCAGCGCAAAAGCAATTAATTTTTTATACTAATAGGTTTTTCTTTTCTTTTTCCTTTTATTAGTTCTCGTGGGATTAATGGTCAGATGAATTTTTTTGACCAGCGTCTACCTGGTGAAAAAATCAAACACGCAGTAAAATAAAATTTTGTAATAAGCAACCTTTTTCTAAAAGATAGCGTTATANAGTAAAATAAAATTTTGTAATAAGCAACCTTGTTCTAAAAGATAGCGTTATATACATATATAAATCAAAGTACTGAAAATACTAATGGATGTTGCAAATGCAATTAAATTAAACGTTGAAATGAACAGCCTTCACCTTGTACATGTGTGATAATTTTTTTCCAGCTGACTACTGGGTGTGCACCATATTTATAGCCCACGTGATCACAGTCGTCTTTGCTTCACCTATAAACTTAATGATTGTGACCATTGACCGTTACATCGCCATTGTCCACCCTTTCCACTACGAGAAATACGTCACAAGCAAGTCAACAGCTATTGCCATAGCCTCGGTTTGGATTTTCAGTGAAGTGTATTCCATCAGTGTGCATGTGATAAACCCGCCCAGTATGTTTATATCAAAGTTATTTTAAAACCATTTGAATGTTAAACGCATTTTTAGTAAGATGTTAGCTCATGTACGAGTCTTGTACAACTCTCTTATTATGAATAGGAAGAGAAAGAAAAATATTGGAATTTTTTTTTTTAATTTTACAACGTAATTTATTTATTTAAAAAGGCAAATTTAGAGAACAAGTACCAGAGAAAAATTTGAATACCCAGTGAAATTTTATTTCATGTACAGATTGACAACATCATATGTAAACACCTGCTGAGTTGGTTAAATGGCTGGGCAGAAGTTTAAAAGAACGAGAAAATAGTTACTGATATTTCCAGTTTAAAAAAAGTCGGTCCACAGGGGCTTGTGCAGAAAAAAATAATCAAAACACCCCTAGTAAAAATACACAAGGGAAGACGCCATTTTGCATACCCGCTCGCTTCAACCGCTATTTTCTCACTTAAAATATTTGATTTGAACACTCACGCCAGTTAATATTCGTAAATAAATATTTTTTCTCATTGGTATCACTTCCAGTTACAATCCTTTGTCGCTTACATTTAATTGCTTAATCAATTTCCAACGTAATCTTCCCCAATGGACAACTAAGTGGCTACTGCAGAAAGCGAAAGTATGATGTCACTCGTGCTCTCTCGGGGTTTTTCATTGGAGCGATTGTTTATAACCTTCTTGCATCCTAATGAAACACTGAGCAGAGCGCGAGCGAGAAGCACTTACGATTTTACATCTTGGGGTATTACATTAGAAATTGATTAAGCAATTAAATATAAGCGACAAAGGATTGTAACTGGAAGTGATACCAATGAGAAAAAATTATTTTATTTACGATATTTAATTAAATATTTTAAGTGAAAAAAATTAGTGGTTGAAGCGAGCGGGTATGCAAATTGGCCGTCTCCCTTGTGTATTTTTTTTTTTTCTACACAAGCCCCTGTGGTCGGTCATTATATTGATTTAATCAATACTCATCATTAAACAATTAAATAAAAAAGAAATACATTAATTATCTTTTTTGTTCTAATAATATACATGAATATAATTTTTAAAAAAAATCTTTGATAAGTTTGAAAGTTGGAAACGGTGTTTGTGGCCATCAGTCTTTGTTAACTGATATGTCTTTCGTCTCTTCTAGTTTACGATGACTTAAACTGGTACCCCGTTGATTGGTGCTACACACAAACTTGAGAGAAGCGAGAGCCAACAGGCTACCAGTTAAACGATGACTATGCATTTTGTAAATTATATGTAAATCGTCAGTAATTTTGAGCTTATCTTTTTTTATGAACTTTAGATCGTGGTTTCGCGCTCTGTCGGTATGAGGAGATGTTTACCCTGGTGCAGACTCTGATGATGAATTTGATGAGTGGACTAGTGCCACTGGTAGTACTAACAGTACTGTACATCAAGATCGTTCAAATCGTCAGGTACCAGGTACTAATTACTGTTAACTATTTGCTGCAGTAGAGAGAATCGTTAGGTATTAGTAATTCACTGAATGTCAATAAAAGGTTACATTTTGCTAGTTTGTTCCAAATCCTGCCATTCATGGTCTAGTGACAGAACAGATTAGGTTTTTGATAATAATGAATTATAATATGAATGTTGGTAATTTTAATAAAAAAACCTTGCAATTAGAAATTCAGAAAGAACAAGCATTCTGAGAGTATTGCATAGCAATATATAGTCCCCTACCGGTTACACAAATTATTGGACCGCAACAATATTCTAATTTCATTATGTAGGCTATACCATACTTATGGTAAGGGAAAATTGGGCAGCCAGGATAGCACAAGGGCCATAACTTAGTAAAAAATTAATGGATTGAAACAAATGTAACGTGGTATGGCAGAGCAGTGTACCAAATATGAAATGAATATCTGCAAGCTGAGAGAAAAAAGTGTGGAAAACCGATAAATCATGAAATTTCCTAAGTCCAAGAACCAAAACGTAGTGAAAAATGAATGGATCGAAACCACATTCGAAATTTATCTGTAACTTGTTATGGCAAAGCAATGTACCAAATATCAAATGAATATCTGCTAGCAGTGAGAAAAAAAAGTGCGGAAAACTGATTTACCGGACTGACGGACGGAGTGCAAATCTAAAAAACTAAAAAACTGGAACCCCCCCCCCCCCATTATGTCAATAGGAGTTTTTCTAAAAGAATATACATGCATATTTCACTACATTAATCCATTGTTATCATGTTTATCCTTTTACCCCCTCCCCCTTTAAAGTTTTCAACCTAGTGCCGTATATCATATCATTATGTAAGTCTTGAAGATGTTTATATTGTGTTAGGTTCAGGCAGTTTAAAGGCAATATGCTTGGTGGCTATAATTCTGTGAAAGTCTGTTTCTCTTTGAGGATTCTAAATGAAAATTCAATCAATGTTTTAAAATCATGATAAAGACTTGTGTATCAATTTTGTACACATACTCAATACCATTAAAATAAAACTTGTTTGGAATTTTGATGATGGTCACTGTTTCATATCTCTCTATAGTCCAGACGCATTGGTAATCAGCAAACTGTGGTAGAACGCACATCCAGCGACAGCCAGAAGAATAAAAACAATCGGAACACCTCGGACAACAAATCCACGGCGATGATTGGTCTGCTGCTGCTATTCTATCTATTTGCCTGGTGCCCTATCCTTATTTATTTCCTGTGTGTATTACTCTCTAAGGATCGGCTGAGCCCTTACATTGGGTAAGATCCCTTTGATTCAAATATACCCTATACCCCGACGTGTTCCGTACCAACTGCTAGTCTGTTCTTTATACACTCAATTTGTTTACGGACTTCTCCGTTTACCTAATCAAAATAAAGGATCAACGGTGGGTGTGACCGGTCGACTGGGCGTGCTTACTCCTCCTAGACACCTAGACATACATGTACCTCTGTTATATCCGGGGCTGCGTTGAAGATCGTAGCGGCTAGCCTAGAAATCTAGGTATCTTGAACGCACTGTATGAATTAACGCTTGTTTTCGCTACGTCAGGGTTAGCCTAGCATGTCGTTCAAGATCGTAGCGCTACCGAACCCAACATACCCGCTACGATCTTGAACGCAGCCCTGGGGTCCGTGTTTGCCCAGATCTCAATTTATATAGGATTTATGAAAATGATCACTGTTCGTCATCTTCGCTTTGTCGTTTACTTAACCCGTGGGGGTCCGGGTTAGAATAGGTCCCCAGTATCCCCTTGCTTGTCGTAGGAGGTGGTCATTCGGATGAGACCGGAAAAACCGAGGCCCCGTGTCACAGCAAGTGTGACACGAAAAAGATTTCTCCCTGCTCAAAGGCCCTGACTGCCGAGCATAGGCCTAAATTTTGAAGCCCTTCATCGGCAAAGGTGACATCTCCATATCAGCGAAATATTCTCGAGTGGTGACGTAAACGTAAATAATCAATTCAAATCATGTAAACGGCAAAGATATAGAAACATGATCAATCTATCGATAAGTCTAAAATAGAAATACAAAACAAGAGGTTGGCAATCACGGACCCCTGGAACACCAGAGGTGGGATCAGGTGCTAGGAGGAGTAAGCATCCCCTCGTCCCTACCGTCACACCCACGGTACCCATAGTCATTGATCAGGTAAACGGAAAATCGTAGTAAAATCAGTATGATGAAAAGGCTTAACAATGGCTATGAAACACACTCAGCACACAGTTGACTCATTGGTAGGTCGTATTTGTAAACTAAATTGTTATAACGACCATAGAATTTACAAATGCTGCCTTTAACGTGACTGTTGAAAACCCCTGCAACAACAACTTCTCTGTAAGTAGCTTGCCTCGATTCAAAAACTGATACGCAGAACAAGCTTTTGCGAATGAATAAGTTGAAGAGACATACACACCATATGCAGAGTGATGATGGAATATTGCTACATAAAATATGGGATTGACGATGGAGGAGCTGGAATAGTTCCGTTTGTCATAAAGTTGAGTAGTTTGTTGCCCGTTATAGTCAATGTCTACATAAAATATCCAAAGTACGAAGCAGACATGGAGTACTCTGTGGTGTCTTTTATATTCTAGTTCGTTGGGATACAAAAAAGGGAAGTTTACATTGTGTAAAAGTAATCATAATCCAAAAAAAACAACATATACAAAATCGAGTATAGGGCAACAACGGACCTCCGACAAAAGCGAAAGGTAGATCAGGTGCCATGGAGGAGTAAGCATCCTCTGCTGACGGTCACACCGCCGTGAGCTTAGTCGAAATAAAGTAAACGGGATTACCGTAGTCAAATCTAGTAGGAAAATGAAGTCTAAAAAAGGCTATGAATATATTGAATCGATATGAATGGAATATTGTTATTGATACGCTAAACCCAAATACCCCCGCTCCAATCCCCACTTCGAAATGTTGAATTAAAGGCCACCAATTGATCAATCAATCGTTTACTTAAATCTTCGGATTGATGACATTTTGGCGTGAACATGTAAATAATATTAGATATTATAAAGCTGATTTTGCTAAATGTGAAACAATTTCACGATAAAGGTTCCACGTGTAGCTGCACATGTGATGATAGCATACAAAGAAAATGAAATAAATATTTTGGGACCGAGGGAAAGTAAGAACGCTCATGAAATCTTGTTACCATGAATTACATTTTCGCGCAGAATATTAGTGAAGTATTATAATATAACTATTTCTCGCTTTGTTTCATTGTAGCGCCACCTGCCGGATGTTTGTTTTCACCAACTCCTGTGTCAACGTTTTCGTTTACTCTTTACGTCTTCAGAATTTTCGGAAATACATGTTGAAAGATTTGCGTTCTTTACGCCAAAGTGTCTGCAGTTGTCTACGCGTAAAGAATAGGAGCGTTCGAACTGGTCGCCGTGGAGAACTTACAAACAGTAGTGACCAGGTTGTGTCTATACTCGTCAGCGAAGCCGACAACACTGGACACGTGACAGAAGTCGACACAAGTTTTAACGATACGTATACTACTAATTGTTATTAACACAGTGATTTAAATTTATAATGTATGTTGTTGCTTCTATCAACAAAAATGGAAAAAATATTCATATTTAATGATCACAGTCATTCAAAATATTACTTTGTTAAACATCACTCTGATTCTACGTACAAATACTCTGAAGTTGATATTAAAACAATGCTGATGATCCTCAATATCTTTGTAGTCTTTGATAATCAGGTCTTCCAACAGTCCGTTGGAATTCTCATGGGCACGAATTGTGCTCCGTTGTTAGCTGACCTGTTTTATATTCTTGAAGAATTTATTCAAAAGCTTCTACAGAAATAGAAAAAAATATCTAGCTGTGGACTTGCATTCATTCAGATATATCGACGACGTTTAAACCATGAATAGTTTACAATCATTTTCATTCATATGTCGATTTGATGCATCCCAGTGAACTCGAAATAAAAGACACATTGAAGTCTTCCACATCTGCTTCGTACTTAAATATTCTATTGAATATAATTAACGGCAACTGAAAACTACTCAACTTTTGGAAAACAGAATGATTTCACCTCTCTATCATCAACTTTCTGCATTTATGTAGCAACATTCCATGATCACGTGTATAATGGCGTTTATATCTCTCAACTTATTCGATACGCAAGAGGTCGTTCTGCGTATGATCAGATTTTAAATCGAGGAAGGCTACTGACAAGTTGATGTTGCAGGAGTTTCAACAGTTACGATTATTTCGCAAATTCTATGGTCGTTATAATTAACGATCTAGTTTGCCAATACAACCGGGCATTGGGTGAAATGCTGTCTGGCGTATTCCACAACAACTGTGAATCACAATTTTCTTCAAACTTTGATTTTCACTTTTTCTAATTGAAAGTATTGTCTGTTGTGTTTAAAAAGTCCCATCACACAAAACTCGTACATTATGACAGAAGCTCATTACGGCGAGTGTTTATTATTTGTTAAGTAAACAAAGATTCAGATGTGTTATTGTTTAGCACATATTTCAAAAACTATCTAAAAATTTGATGAATATATAATCTGAAGTATTTTTTGGGTTAAATATGCCATTTATGATTTACCCCAAGGGGATCCGAGTTAGAATAACCCTCAGTACCCCTTGCTTGTCGCAAAAGGCGACTAAATGGGGCGGTTCTTCGGATGAAACAACAAAAACTGAGGCCCCGTGTCACAGCAGGTGTGGCACGATAAAATCCCTCCCTGATCAAAGGCTATAAGTGCCGAGCATAGGCCTAAATTTTGCAGCTCTTCACCGACATAAAATGACTCGTGTCTCTAACACAGATTTGGGATTAGAATATTGCTTCTATTCTTGCAATCAGAAAGTTCAAATTTTGGTTTTGAACTTCAAATAAGTTTTATTTCTTTTCTTTAATATCTAAAATTAAAAATATTTTTTGTTTAAACATCGTGAATCAGTCCTTTTCAGCGTTTCTTTATACACTGATTTTACCTACGGATTGCTCCGTTTACCTGATCAAGAGAAAAGACTCGCAGCGAGAGTGACCGGTCAACAGGGGGAACGTACTCCTCCTACACATCCGATTCCACCTCTGGTATATCCAGTGTTACGTGTTTGCCAAACTCTTAATTTGTATTAGGATTTCTGAGATTGATCACTTGTTCGTCGTCTTCACCGTTTTCATGTTTAAACTCTACTAAAGAGCATCAAAGCTGAACCGAGATTTCGGTATATTGACCTACGCCTGTTTCTGTATCAGGTGATTGATTGATCGATTGCTTGATTGATTGAATGGAGGGTCAATGCCTACAGATGTCATCAGTTTGAAATAAAATGCATTTTAAAAAATGTCATTCTAAAAGTAATATAGGGCAGTCGCTTATACTACTTCTAAACTTAATGAAATATTCACTAAAGTCAACTGAGTGAATTAACACACATTACGCACGCGCGAAAAAATTGAATAGAACACAAAAACAACGCGACACGGCGTTGATAAAAGAGAAAATAAGCCGGTGGGAGTGACTTTATCAGGTAGTCGTTATCCTGTGTGTAGAGTGGGGGATTATTCACGGAGGTTCGTATATCTGGATAAGATAGGACAACCTGGCAGCTGTGTGTCGAGACACAAAGGGCAGCCATGATGTCCGTGCCCCTGGGAGTCTACGTCATTTCCGTGCCCCTGGGAGTCTGCGTCACGGTACTAATGACACTCAGCACCGGCCGCTGTAAGTAACCTGTTTGATTTTATTCTGTAGTCATTTTCTTACGAATAGCAGTTAATTTGGGTACTCTAAAAACCCACTTCCATGAATTGCCATTGTAAAGGGGCAGCTATTTCGTACATGGGGAGGAGATTAGCATATAATCCATCCTTGAAAAGTTTGATAATAATTGCTGTACTCTTTGTAAAGATATCAAAGGGGGAAAATCCCGGGAAATGTAAATATCAATACGCACGTTAAGGTCTCCCATAAGAAAATGCAGTGCGTGATAACATTCGTGTGTGAAATACACACTCAAATTCCACATTTGCCAATTTAATTGTATCGGTTAAACACCGAGACCTCTTCCGTACCTGTGACTGTTGACCGGGGTATCATACATTCCACATAACTTCATTACCCGTGATGACGTCAGCTCAGATTACGCTAACATTTAATTTTCGGGAAAACAAACAGCCTTCTTACATGCAAATTTCAAATATGCGGTGTTACCAGCGGAGAATTTATTAATAAGTTTCAAAAGATATATAAAATCTTTTAAACTGAAAGTTGAGAGAACGCAAGTGCATACCTTATTCTGAAATCGGTAAAAATCAATAAACATATTGAGCAGGCCCCTCCGCATTACCCGGAGTTGCCACAGTCTTTTAGATACCGTGCCTTTAAAGATTAAGTAAATAAGTTGCCCCAACACTTTTCAAAAATATAAATTAAATTGCAGAATCTATATTCCAAAAATTGTGTTAAGACTGAGCAGGTATCTGGAAACTGGGCTATTGGTTTACGGCACCTCCCTCTTTTCTTTGATGCAAAATGAGTCATTGTATAGATGCAGAAAAGGGCGATTTCAACGGTCGCGATATTTAAGTAGATATTAATTTGCCGCTATGATATCGAGAGTTGAAAGTATGGAAATACTAGGCAAAAGTTGATTGTATAATTCCGTGAAATTTAATGTATACTTTTTAATTTGTGCCAGTAAATAGAAGACTAAAAGAGACTATTTATACATACCAAAACGTCCTCATTCTTAGAATATCTCTAGAAGTATTAAAATGAAAAAAAAAAACTCACCCAACTTGTGAGTCGTTTGGTTCTTACAGCGGTTACTACATACATTCTGTGCTCTGTGACCCAAGTGGGACAGATCTTTTAAACATGCCAGCACCGAAAGTTACTGTGATACCATCCTATGCAAAGTCGCAATAAAATAGGCGGAGTGTTTTAACATCGTGTTTAAACGTATTTACCCCCCCCACTCCCCCAAATCGAGTGTAAGGCACACGGACCTCCGACAAGCGGAAGGCAAGGATCAGGTGCACAGCAGGAGTAAGCATTCTCTGTTGCGGTCACATCCGCGCCGGTGAGGCCCTTACTCGATAAAAGTAAACGGGGTTACCCATGTCACATTCTGACGAGGTGCAGAAATACTTTAACCCAATTTTTACGATCTGGATTATTCCACAAAAGACAACCACGCGTTTGTTGTAGTCACGCGTGGTAATATCTTCAGATGATAAAATTTCAATTTCGTATTACGCAGATTGGTTTATACACTGGTTTTAACTCAGTCAGGTAGTCACGGTAAACTCATAGTGATAAGTCACGGGTTAATGGACTAAGTATGGTGAAGTCTCCTACAGGGTAAATTTTCAGTGGATTGGTCACGGTAATACAGTGGTAGTCCCAGTAATACAGTAAGTAGTCACGGTATAAATTACGCAGTGGCAAGTGATGATAATACAAGTGAGTAGTCACGGTAATGATAAGGTGGTCCAATAGTCCTGAGTAACTACAAGTGGTATCCCCAATGGTTAATACAGGGATAGTCACTTTGGGTAATAACATTGGTAGGTCACAGGGTAATACAGGGATAGTCACTGGATTAAGTAATACATAGTGGTAGTACATCTGTCCCCAATAACAGGTGGGTAGTTTCTATGAATAATACAGTGACTTAGTACGGTAATACAGTGGTAGTCACGAGTATACAAGAGGTAGTCCACCGGGATAATACAAGTGGTAGTCACAGGTAATACGAGTGAGATTTAGTCTACCTTTGTGGTTTTTTTTAAATTAACTTTGATAAGTCATGGTAATCTTATTACAGATTTGGGTCCAGAGTCACAGGTACTTAGTGATTAGTCACGGTTAAATCAGTGGGTAGTCACTTCTGTGGTAATAACAGTGGTAGTCCCGGTTATACAGTTGGAAGTCACGGTAATTACAGTGGGGTAGAGTCACGGTAATACAGTGGAAGCCACGGTAACTCAGTTTGATAGTCATAGAATACATGGTTATAGCATAGTATACAGTGAGTAGTCAGTGAGTATGGTTGGTAGTCACAGTAGTCATTGTGATAATATGAGATAGTCATGGGAATTCAGTGGTGATGATTGGTAATACAGTGGTAAGTCACGGTAACACTAGTAGTCAGGATAAACTTCAGTTATAGCATCATAGATGATCAGTGGTGTACACCGGCATAATACCGATTTTTGTGTTAGGTCACTGTCGGCAAATACAGTGGATAGTCACGTGCTGTGAAATACAGTGGGGTGAGTCACGGGTAATTACAGTGGTTTGGTTTAACAACACAAGGTAATACGTTGCGTAAGTTACTTGAATAATTTCATGGTCAAATTCATTGTTTTGAGTCACGGGGTTAATTACTTGGTAATAATCACGATAATTTAACAAGTGGTAGTCACGACCGATTCACCGTATTACAGTAGTAGTCACTACGGGTAATTAACAAGTGGTAGCTTCACTTTCCCGTTTGTGTATAATTGCATGTGAGTTTGTACACAATTTGGTAATACAGTGTTTAGGTCCACGGTTGAATTGCAGTGGTTGTCACGCTGTGGGTAATGCAGGTTTGTCACAGGTAATTGCAGTGGCTAAGTCACGGTCTAAATTACTTGGTATTCACGATATACAGTGGTAATTCACCGGCTCAATACAGTGGTAGTCACGGTAATACAGTGTAGTCACGGTTAAGCAGTGGTTGTCATCGGCTAATGCAGTGGGTGTCACAGGTAACGACAGTGGTAGGTCACTCCCGGTAACTCACTGGTTATAGTCACCGTGTAACTCAGTGGATAATCATTAGTAATACGAAATGGTATTCACGAGCAATACAGTGAGTAGTTCGGTAATACAGGGTACTAGTCCACGGTAATACTCAGTGGTTATGTCACGGCAATACAGTGGTATACACGGTATAAACAGTGGTTGTCACGGTTAATACAGGTAGTTCCACTGGTAATACAGTGGTATTCACGGTAACTCAGTGATAGTCACGGGAAATACAGTGGTAGTTCACCTATCGGATTACACAGTGGTAGTCCGGTAATCTCCAGTGATGTCAGCGAAATTACAGTGGTTAGTCACGGTAATACAGTGGTATGTTCACGTATAAACTTGGTAGTCATTGGTTAAGCTCAGTATGTAGTCACGGTTAACTTAGTGATTAGTCACGGATCTAAATACATTTGTGAGTCACGGTATACAGTGGTAGTCACGGTAACCTCAGTGGTTAGTCACCCGCGTATTTACAGTGGTAGTCACGGTAATACACGTGGTAGTCAAACGGTAACTAGTGGTAGTTCACCTGTATACAAGTTGGTGATAGTTTCGGTGAAACTCTATTGGTAGTCACAAGGTTAATACAGTGGTTAAGGGTTCACTGGTAAACTCAGTGTTAGTACGGTAATACAGTGGTAGTCACGCGTAACTCAGTGGTAGTTCACTGGTAATACAATTGGTAGTTCACGGTAATACATGTAGTCCCGGTAATAGCAGTGGTAGTCCCTGGTAATACAGTGAGTCATATAACACATTAGTAGGTCACAGGTATACATTAGGTAGTCATCAAGGTAATACAGTGTTAGTCACGGTAACTCCACTTTGGTAGTCACGGTTAACTCAGTGATTAGTCATGGTAACTCATGATAATCACTGGCAATACAGTTGGTTAGTCATTGGTAAACAGTGGAGTCACGACAATACAGTGGAATCATTGGTATACAGTGGAAGTTACGGTAAATACAGTGGTTTAGTGCACGGCTAACGCACTGGTAGTCCCGGTAATCAGTGATAGTCATTAGAAATCAGTGGTAGTCATAGATAATACAGTGGTAGTCAGGAGTTATAGTGTAGTCACAGTAGTCATTGGTAATATGGTTAGTTCATGGGGAATTCTCAGTGTTATTGATGGTAATACAGTGGTAGTCACGGTAACACTAGTAGTCAGGTAACTCAGTATATACTCATAGTAATACAAGTGGTAGTCACGATAATACATGTGGTAGTCACGGGTTAATACAGTGGTAGTTACTGGTATAATACAGTGGTAGTCACGGTTAATACCTTGGTAATTCACGATATACAGTGGTTAGTCACGGTATACAGTGGTAAGTCACCAGGTAATACAGTGGTTATTCACGGTAATGCAAAGTGGTATGTCACGGTTAATACAGTGGTCAGGTCACGGGTAATGCAGTGGTTGTCACGGTTAATGCAGTAGGTAAGTCCTAATACTGGTATAATCCGACCGATAATAACAGTGGTAATCACGGCAATACAGTTGGTGAGTCACGGTAATACAGTTGCGTTCAGTCACAGCGTAATGCAGTGGTTGTCACGGTAGATGCAGTGGTAGTACACGGTAACCACAGTTGGTAGTCACGGTAACTCGACTGGTTAGTCACGGTTAACTCAGATGATAATCATAAGTAATCTTACAGTGGTAATCACGGCAATAGTGGTATCTTGTCTCGGTAATACAGTTGGTTAGTCACCGTAATACAGATGGTAGTGTTACGGCAACTACCAGGTGGTTTATACACCGATAATACAGTGGTAGTCACGTAAACAGTAGTAGTCACGGTAATACAGTGGTAGTCACGGTAACTCAGGTGATAGTCAGCGGAATACAGTGGTAGTCACGGTTAATACAGTGGTAGTACGGGGTAACTCCCAGTGAATAGTTCACGGAAATACAGTGGTAGTCACGTAATACAGTTGTAGTCACGGTAAAAACTTTGGTATCTGGATAACTTATTGGTAGTACGGTAACGTTAGTGATAGTCACGTTAAACATCTGGTAGTCACGTTAATACAGTGGTAGATCACGGTAACTGAGTGGTAGTCCTCAGGTAAATACAGTGGTAGTCACGGGTAACTGCCAGTGGTAGTCACGGAGATAATGCAGTAGTAATCACGGAAACAGGGTAGTTCCGGTATAATAGCAGTGGTAGGTCACGGAGTAACTCACTGTGATAGTCTCCAGTAATTACAGTGGTAGTACAATGATAATACATTGGTAAGTCACGTTATACAGTTTGGTAGTCTCGGTAATACTTGTGGGTAGTCACGTAACACAGTAGTTACTTCACTGGGTAACTAACAGTGGGTATACACGGTTAACTCAGTCCAGGTAGTCACGGGTAACTCAGTGATAAGGTCACAGTTTAATACAGAGTGGTTAGTTCACGGTAGATGACATTGGTAGTTCTCGGCCAGATACAGTGGTAGTCACGGTTAACTTTCAGTGATAGGTCACGGTATACCAGTAGGTAAGTCACGGTAACACAGTGGTAGTCATCGGATTAATACAGTGGTAGCCAGACGTCATTACAGTGGTAGTTAACAGTAATACTTAGGTAATCACGGTAATTACTAGTGGTAGTTCACGGTAATACAGTGGTAGTCACGGTTAGGATTACACTGTCGCGCTCTAGTTCTCGTGGGTAACTATACAGTGGTTTGTCAGATAACATACATATGGTAGATCACGTTATACATGGTAGTCATGATAATACAGTGGGTACGTCACCAGGTAAATACAGTGGTGTCATTGGTTTTAATACAGTGTGTAGTCACAGTAACAACATTGGTAGTCACGTTTAACATGGTCAGTCACGGAATCCTGGAGTAGCGGTAAACTCAGACGGTAGTCACCGGTAATACAGGGTAGTCACGGTAATACAGTGGTAAGTCACGACGTATTACAGTTGATAGATTCACGGTCAAAGTGACAGTCCGGTTAGTCACGGTAATACAAGTGGTCAGTCACACTTAACCGTGGTAATACTTGGTAGGTCACGGTTAACTCAAGTGGTGAAGTCACGGTGCCTCAGTGATAGTCACGTTAATTGACAGTGGTTGCAGTCACGGTAAATAGCAGTGGTATATTCCCGGTAATACGTGTAGTCACTGGTATACAGTCAGGTAGTCCTGGTAACCTCAGTGGTAGTCACGGTATACAAAGTGGTAAGTCACTCGGTAATTTACCTGAAATGTAAGGATAGTAAGGTAATACAGTGGTAGTCACGGTAAACCAGATGGTAAAAGTCACGGAACTCAGTGGTAGTTTCACGGTAATGACAGTCGGTTAGTCACCGTCATTAAGTAATACTGAGGTTCACCGGTTTAATACTGAGTAGTTACCGGTAATAATTTAACAAGTGGCATAAGTCACTGGTAAATACAGTGTAGTACGGTAATACAGTGGTAGTCACGGTAACTCAGTTGTGATAGTACACGGACCAATTAACAGTGGTAGTCAACCGGTTTTTAATACAGTCGGTTAGTCACGGTAACTACAGTGATAGTCACGGAAATACAGGTGGTAGTCACGGTAATACAGTGGTAGTCACGGATAAAACTTGGCTAGTCATGGTAACATCTCAGTAGGCTAGTCACCGTTAACTTAGTGATAGTCACGATAATACAATTGGTAGTCACGTATATCCAGTGGTAGTTCACGGTTATAACTCTAGTGGTAGTCACTAAAGGTTAGAGTACAGTGGGTAGGTCCACGGTAATACAGTTGGTAGTCACGGTATGGATATAAATACTTGGAATAGTTCACGGTAGGTCCTCAGTCGGTATGCACGCGGCAATTTACAGTTAGGTAGTACAGCGGAATAATACAAGTGGTATTATGTCGCTCCCGTGTAAGTACAGTGAGTTATCACGTTTATATACAGTGGTATTATTTTGTGGGGATGGGGTGAGGGGGTAGTCACGGGTCAACTCAGTGAATAGTCCACGGTAATTACTCAGTGGTTACAGTCCACGGGTAAAATACAGTGGTTATGTCATTGTAATACATGGTTAGTCACAGGTTTATACAGTCGGTATAGTCAACATGATAAATTACAATTGGTCAGTTCACGTAATGACATGGTTCGTCCGTCGTAATATCAGTTGGTTTAGTCACAATTAATGCAGTGGTTGTCTCACTTAGGTAATGCCCAAGTGGTAGGTCACGCGAATGGTAACACAGTTTGGTAGGTCACGGTAACTCACTGGTATTTAGTTCACGGTAACTCAGTGATAATCCATAGTTAATACAGGTGGTAATCACCGGGCAATACAAGTTTGGTTAGTCTCAGGTGTAATATACCAGTGCGTAGTTCACGTGGTAAATACTTACGTGGTTAGTACCGGCAAATACAGTGGTATACACCGCGATAATACAGTAGTAGTCACGTAATACAGTGGTAGTCACGCTTGTCTAATACAGTCTGGCAGTCACTTCTGGTAAATTCAGTTGATAGTCACGGACATCTCTCT